>MQTX01000047.1:1930583-1971809 GCA_009735665.1 Angiostrongylus cantonensis
TTCTTGAAAAAAAAAGAGCAAAGTCCCACCATTTTAGGGTTCTTTACTTCTGACTTCGAATGCGTATGAATACAAGCGCTTTATTTTTCATATGTATTTGTATCTATCGTTTATTCCATATGAGTTCAAATAGACAATTTTGCTATAAATTTAGAGGAATGTTTGATAAAGCAGCATACAATTGGGACTTGTTCAAGCAAATGAGCCCAAAATTTCCTCATTCGTTGACGGGTGGAAGTAAATATCACGCAGTGATATCATGCTGTCTCATTAACAGTAGATAAACCAATAATTAACCTCGTTAATAGAATATGCGATTTGGAAACTTTACAACAATGTTCCTCGCTTCTTGGGCACCGGTGCACCAGAGATTCCTCCGCCCAGAAGTTTCTCTTTGATCATTCCTTTTCGTCTTAAAGCGTCCCGAACAATACGTGCATTCATTGAGTATGATTCTGCCGTCTCACGCTAAACAAACAATAGGCTTTTACGGAAATAGACAAAGTAATTGATCCTTGTTAAGTACTATGAAATGGAAACAAACATATACTTCAAAAACCTAATCGTTGAACGGAAAGAAGTTAACTCACTGCTTCAATTTCCTCCTCCTCTTCTCCCTCCATCGTGGATACCGTAACTGATCCCATCTTTCCCTGATTTTTGACGTTTCTCTTCATGATAATCTGAAGATCATTATTCATACATCTGCAGCTAATGCTAGGAATTACAAATGACGCACTTTCTTCGCTCGTTGTTCTTCGTTATTCCCACTAAATCCTCCAACTTCCTGGGCAGACAGTAAAGCGCCACGAAAGATGAAAACGAGCTTCAGATTGAAAGGGTGCTGGTAAAAGAGTGGAACGCCACACCCTTTACAATTTTTTCGGTACTGTTGCTCCAAACCTTCACGTCTAAATATGTCTTATCGCACAATCTCATATAACACATCCACAAAGATAACCACATTTAAAAAATGGGCTGGTTCCAGTGAGAATGTCTGATATACAGGCTGCATGAAGGGGCAATGATAGAGGCTTCCTTTCCAGATCCCTCAGAATGAAGAGTTTAGCAATGAACCACTAACATTCATCAGCTTTCACCGTCAGGTAAATCCATGTATATTTACGCATATGTACACATATACGTACTTGGATACTTGGATGGCCCGTTTTCATGGGTTGTACGGGTCCTAGCAAAATTTCTATTTTTCGGTGTTCTGCTGGCTTCGCCATTGTGGTTCCCTGATGTCCGGAGGTCAACCAAGCCCAAACCTACCCTAGGTCGTCTCCACCACAGGCAGACGTCGTCCTTGGGGATCAGAGGGAGATCTACCACCATGCCACTAGTCTGATACCACGACGGTGGTGATATCAGGGGCCTGCACTTAAACCAGCAAAACTCCGAAAAAGTGGAAAATATGCTAAGGACAGCACATACAGTGAAGACGGGCCATCCAAGTATACAAGTAGGTAGTATTTTATCAGTTTGTCATGCAAACCAATCCTCCTGACACATTAAGAAGTCATTTCATCAAGCGGGCCTAGCTGAGTAACATGACCTAGAGTCGTGTAATGTCAGGAAATCAACATAAACTTGAGATGAACAATAAGATCACCTAACCTCTGTACATATACGGTATCTCCCGGAGTGGAAAACGTTTTTGCAGTTGTCCTTTCTGGATCGATAACCCGTGCACCGTCTCTTTTACGAAGTGGCATACGAATGAGTAGAGAATCACTGATCATCGCCATCTAAATCTATTCAAAATTTAAAAAACGCACAGTAGCACTCATGGATAAACTGAGACCTCATTGTCAGACTCAACTCACCTGACCACAATTGCAGTAGTAAGTATAAAGTGGTTTTACAAAGTATTCTTCACGGTCATCGATGTCAACCAACCTCGACTCCCCCTAAAAGACTATTGCATCCTTTTTTTTTAAATAGAGAAAGTACCCGGTGATTGCTGATAGCAACTACAGGTTAAGATACGGCTGAGAGACAGACGAAACGAAGGACCCGCATGGTGTGGTAATGAAAGCCTTAGCCCTGGAAAGGGTAATACTGTGTTCGCCCCTCATCGCAAACTCCTGCAGTGAGGAATTTTGCAAATATCTCAGCATCATTATGGCTATCCAGTGACTATTCTGCTGCATATTAGCGATATTGAAATATCTACGAAAATCAATGTACTCATACGTTCTTGTCGTCCTCGACATGTGATATTTCCTGGGCACCATCGTTTCCAAGAACATTAAGCGCCATTTACTCTGAAACTGAAGTCAGTTCTTAAAGTGAACACTGCACTGAAAACCAAATACAAAAGGCATTAGGTAGAAAAGCAGCTGAGAGGAAAGTAAATTATGAGTCTCAGTGGTGCAGAGTGTAACGTGCGACCCCCAGACAAGTTCATCGTGTTTCGCTGTGATCCGGGGACCAAGTATTGTGAATATCTTAGCATCATTGTGGTCGTATTTCACATGAAACCCTGCTGTGAAAAACTGTAGTACGCAGCAAAAAAAGCGTTAACAACAAAGGAATTATTTCAACAAAGGAGGAAATGCTCTACCACGCTACTAACAACACGACGCATTGCTTGCTTATAACCCTACACCTATTAAAATAGGGATAACAAATGGCCCTTTCGGGTTTAGAAACATGGTAACATGACACGGAGTTAAAATAAGTCAGTAGTTTCCGACACTTTCCCGTCCAAGCATAACGCATCTCCGTAAGAAGTAAGAACAAAACAGGAAATAAACTGTCATGCTTTCACCATAAAACCGCCAAATGGGAAAAGGCCTGAAATGAAACAGCTACAAATTCATATTTGTGCTAAATAAGTCAATAATAAGTAGTTTAACCAATGATAAGGAAATAATACATAAAAATAGAAACGAAAAATCACTTACATCGAAATACGAAACTATCGTCAGATAATAAGTGCGCTCTATTGAAAATGTGCGGTTTTGGCGCGCACTGCAACGCTGGTTTTTCATATGCGTGGCGTCGTCTCCACGACACTCCATGACCACAAGTGGTTTCGCTTGGTGATTTCACCAAGTCCGTGTTCGACGAACGATCTGCTCACCCCAAACGTTTTGGCCGAAAAGCGCTGACCACGATGTAAGCCACTGAAAAGCGCGCAAGTGAATCAGCACGTTCGCGGTCAGCCTGCGTACGCATTGAGCTCAACGCGCATGAAATCGCTAGAACGTCCTGCAAAATCTGACATTGTGTTTGTGAATCAGCTTCTGGATCCTATTCATTGCCATCGTTGTGCTTTTATTGTCAGTGGTTGTGAAACATTTAATAAAGTAATTTTTAAGGTAATATTTAGTAAAATTAGTGGAAGCATTGTGCACGAGTGTAACCTTCAGCATTTATTACCTGTCTTGTATTTGCTCTTTTTTTCTTTCTTTTCTCTTTTTACAGTAGTAGCCCTTTTTCTACTCTTAAGGTCATTTGCATTCCTTCCACTCCTTTTTTGTACGAGCCGCGGAACATTGCGGTTACAAGCGCAACAGTGCTGAGAATCATAAAACTTGGACCCCAAGCCAGATCGAACCACAACTACCCTTTCCGTAGGCTCGCCCTTTACTCACTGCGCTACGGAGGCCCTTGCTTTGCGTTTCTCTCAGCTGGTTTTCTACCTAACGCTGCCATCAGGATGTACGTCACCCGTCAACGGATTTGATTGCGGTTAGAATTAGGTAACCATCCATCTAATATTGTACTATTAACCCAAGAACTTGGGAAGTCGAACGAGTTTCGTGGGTTCTAGTTCTCATACTAGCTAAGTAATGGTCTTTAGTGAAGATTACCTCGTCTTCCATTTCATTTCTCCGGTGATAATAACAGCAAACACACCTGCGTTTGGCGCGGCGACATCCATTCCATTAAGTTCATTCTAGCATTTCGCGCAGTTCAAATTGTACAGGGAAAGTAGTTGTTATAAGCAGTTTGAACTCTCAGACAGTTCGAATCGAGTGTGATGTTGCTGACCGATTGTAAGCATCACTTCAATACGGACAATCTTTATGACATCCTTTGTGTGGAGCGGACGGCTACAGCATCAGAACGTAGGCTTTCCTTGTATATTTTCGCCGTTCTGTGGCTATTTTAAGCTTCCCTGAGTACAGTTTTTCAGTCAAGAAGGGTTATTACAAGCAGTCCATGAAATGGCACCCAGATAAGGCTGCAGTTGACGAGGATTCGAGAAGGGTCGCTACTGCGAAGTTCCAGATACTTACGAAGATCTATGAGATACTCTCCGACAAAGAAAGGAGAGCTGTCTATGATGAATCTGGTGATCCTTATTTTTAATGGCATTTAGTACTCGTTAGGGGAAGCCAAAAATACCGAACACTATGCAATTGAACGCTGATAACGAAGCTATTTACTCGTCATCTAGAAAGTATAAGTGGTCCTACTCTTGAGGACAGTGCGCTTCTTGCGTTGTTGATTTTGCTGTTCCACCGCTTTTAGGTACCATCGACGAAGAAAACCTATGCAGCGTAGACAGTATAAATGTCTGGCGACGGCTGTTTAAGAAAGTGACTTTGGAAGATGTCGAGAAATTCTGTGCTCAATACAAAGGTCTTTTTTTCCTTTACTCTTTCCGCAGTCATTTCAGCTTTTATTTCGTTGTACAGGATCTGAGGAGGAAGAGAAGGATATTATCGCAGCCTATAATTCGTGGAAAGGTGATATGTCAAAAATTATGCAATCCGTCCATGTGGTGGCATTTGATGAGGAAGATAGGATTAAGGTAAGAATTAGGGTAACGAGTGTTTGCTAAACAGAAGTAAAAAGAATTATTCCATCAATGCCGAGGTTTATAAAAAGTCGGACGTAGGGCAACGAGAGTTATATACTGGCTGCGCATCTCCTTATAAAACATTTCAAGATGTGGGCCAGAAACACTCAACGCTTTACCGCCACACAGCGGCTGGGTGGTGTTCCTGGGTGTCGCAGTACAGCGGAGGGATTCGTCCCCATGGCAGGGTCTCCCAAGCTGAGAAGGAGTCTGGCGTTTCCATCGGGAAGCTTAGCTAAGAGTAAACCAATACGAGAATCCTCCACCGTCTTGGTATCAAAGTAGCATGGTGGTAAATCTCCCTCTGATCCACAAGGGCTGCGACCGCCAATGGTTGTGACGACCCGGGAGAGGCCTTGGTTAGGCTGACCTGTAGACTTCGGGGAACCACAATGGCTCGACCAGCAACACTCTGAAAAAAAGGGAAATTATGCTGGAGCCCGCTTAACCAGTGAAGACGGGCCATCCGGGTATCCATGTAAGTCGAGAACAGATATTACTAGTATTTCTCACATCCTAACTAAGTAGATTAATGACTTTGTGTTGTACTACATAATATTGACTTTAGGAAATCATCGAACGGAATATATCCAGTGGAGTATTAAAAAAGACAGCAAAATACAAAGCTTCCACGTCCGAGGTGGTAAAAAAAATATTGCCCTAAAATCACTTCTTTTCTCAATAATCAATTTGAAGGCAGCCTCAGCCAAACGAAGAAAGAAAGGCATGAAGGAAGCAAAAGAAGCAGAAGCGGCACTGGCAGAAATAAGAGCCAAGGTTTGTTTTTCAAAAAAAGGATTCGTATTCTGCAAGGTGTGCTTGCTGCTCCGACTTCAATCGGAACTGTCAAAAGTTACCACTATTGTTTTCATCACACTCTCAAGTTGTTCATGTATTGTATCATAAGCCGTTTGGAATTACTCTCACAATGTTGAGCACCAGTCCTTTATCCCGAAAGGATCCGTTTGTGAAACTGTACTATTTTTCATTTTCACCAGAGCAATCCTGTAACAGCCTTTGTTTTAGGAAGCGGGTGGTTCTCTTGAGCAAGTCATCCATCGCCGTCAATTAGCTCGTTCTTCGGATATGGACGCGTACCTGGACTCTTTGGCGTCAAAGTACTGCACGAAGAAAAAACGCGCAAAGAAGTAAACTTCCGACTGGTTCCTAATTTCCCTTGTTGCACAAATCTGGTGAAGAAGAAATTTAGTCCAATGCTTAGCTCTTTTCTAAATATGCTTATAATCTCATAAAGTCGTTTCTTTCCTCGATAGTGACCCGTATCTTACGTGAAACATATGTGCCACTGAGATCTACTCTGTGTAGAACATGACTCACAAAATCATCTACGCAAGGTTACGTGTCACCTTTATGTGATCACCATTTAAACAATCCTGCACAGCCAAGCGAAAGACCTTTAGATTGATACAATATAGAGATAATTACAACAATCACAGGCAATACTCACAGAAACTTACCGCCATAGAGTTAACTGAGCACTGAGGCAATTGTAAATGCTAAAGGGTTTGGTAGTTTATATAGTACGCCACATGCGCAATCTTTATAGTGAACTTCCGAAAGATGTGTGTTAAACTTATTTGGGGGTAAGGATTGTACGTGGTATAAAAGCGAGCAAGAAGTCCCAACACCTTTTGAACAGGTTAACGTTCCAGACCATGTTAGAACAGAGATGAGTTGTACCAGTAACTATCAGGAAGTACATTTAGCTAACTCGGGAAATTGCCATCACATATATAAAGCTATTTTTTTTGCTGCAAATTGTTTGCGAGCCATTCCATTGCCTCGTCGAGACCTTCCCCTTTAGAAGCAGACGTCTTGAAGATCTGGAACGTTCGATTTCGCAAAGCTTCGAGGCCTAGCGCCTTATGGACTTCGGCCGGAGTCAGACAATTTGCGATATCCTGTAACCATGCTCATTGCTTTTCTAATTGAGAAGTGATGTTTCTTCAAAGTTTCCTGTTACCTGTTTGTTGGCGAGAACGGCAAGTACGGCTCCTTGAAGCTCATCTTCTTGAAGCATGGCCACCAATTCTTGACGTGATATTCCGACCTCAAACAGCAAGAAAGCACAGATCAATAAAAAAAAAGTGTAACAAACAAGTGGCATACTCTATCTCGGTCTGCTGAATCCACAACATAAATAATGGCGTCCGTATTCGCATAATAGCACCGCCAATATGGGCGTATAGAGGTTTGTCCTCCAAGGTCCCACACCTGTATAAACACGTATACACGGTTCAAATATTTACGAACAACTGAACTACGATTAGTTCGAGAACTGTCGAACTTGTGAGTTCTACACAGTGGCATTCGAGGAACGACAAGTAACGATCTACGATTGGAATGCAAATCGGATAAAAACGGTCTGAGCAGGACAAATTGACACCTACTTGAAATTTCAGATTCTTATACTCCACTTGTTCAACGTTGAAGCCTATAGTCGGAATAGTTGTGACTACTTCTCCAACCTTAAAATGATATAGTGTAGGAACGATACGACAAGGAAAATAAGCCGGGCTATAAGATTCTGAGCTAAAGGAGCATGTTACCTGTAGTCTGTAGAGAATCGTAGTTTTGCCTGCACCATCCAAACCCAGAATAAGGATTCGCATTTCGCGTTGTCCGAAGAGACTACGGAAATAGCTGAGCACGCCACCCATATCGTAGAGCTGAACAGATAGTTAAACTATGCACACAAATTATGGTGGACTCGCAGAAGTTCAATCAAGAATTCAAACGATCCTGAGCAATAAAAGGTCAAATTCTGTTTTCACCTCCACTCCTTCATAAGATGCTTAAAGGATAAAGGACAGAACTCCCATCGCTGATCAATCCCTGTGAGATCCGCCATGCATTCGACTTCTTTAAGCATCGTTGGAGGTGATTGATTGCATATCTAGCCTTTAAAATGGTTCGCTTTGGCCTACCGACTTGTTGAACCAGTGTTGCTATCCTCCCAGACAAATCTGGTAGCGATTTTCCAATCTTGAAAGAGCCGAAGGCTTGG
The DNA here is from genome assembly GCA_009735665.1 of Angiostrongylus cantonensis. Lineage (NCBI taxonomy): Eukaryota > Metazoa > Nematoda > Chromadorea > Rhabditida > Metastrongylidae > Angiostrongylus > Angiostrongylus cantonensis. The sequence goes on from MQTX01000047.1 coordinate 1,938,431, forward strand.
TGAGCTACGGAGGCCGATCCCAAGTGTTGCAGCACGCCTCCGACCACTGCTCCACACGTGCCGTTATGATATGCTTAGTTCAAAGTACTAGATTTTAAATGTGTAACTTCTTATTTGCTGTTCTTTACAATTTCATAGCTTGGTATTATGTGAAGTACAACCATGATGATGCTTAGACATTTGCAAAACTTACACCCCAGTTCAGATTGGCATCCACGATTATCCTTTCCGGGATATCAGGCGTTACTCACTGCACCACTAAGACCCTTGTTTTGTCTTTCTCTCAGCCATTTTTTTTTTAACCTAACGGTGCCACCAGCCATCACCAGTCAAAGAGAATGATGACCTGCAGAGCACAAATCGCCATTGAACCAAGTTAAGTTGAAGCTTCAGTCGAAATCACAATGTACAACTTTATACTGCTCATTATTTTCTCATGACAGGTATAATACAATCACAATGAACGTGAGATTTCCGAAATTTCCGAAACTCAGATAGTACACCGGATTCAGACCAGCGATTACCCTTTCCGGACGCTCATGTGTTACCCATTACACCACTAAGGGCACTAATTGCCCTTCTCCCCGGTACTTTTCCACCATAATGGTGCCATTAGATTTTACTATTCACTTCACTATTTTACATCCATCAGAATGTCAGGCAAATCAAGATAATGTTTTGGCATAGGACCAATACCAAAATATTTCTGACGCAGTAAAATCTTTTATTTTCAATGCCTAATGGTAACCATTCACATTCAATAAACAGTCAACTACAAGAAAACAGAATAACGGTCACGAACGAGATGGAGAAGGGAGAGACAATGAATCTACGTGTTGAATACACAGGAAGCGTTTACTTATCCAATTGCATTTTCTTCTTGGCAAACTTGACCCTATTCCTGAACTTCTTCGGATTTATGCCATACGCTCGAAGTCGACTGTCACTAACATTTACTTCATCGACAGTACGCGCCTGAATTAGAGCTTAATAAGCACCTAAATTTCTAATTTCTAAGTTTAGTAAATAACAGTACCCTTTTAGAAAAAGAGTTAGGTCTCTTATTCGATCTCCTTTCAATTTGCCGTTTATTTTGCACAGACGTTTCTAGCTGCATTGTCTCCTGACAGAGCTCTTCTGCCGAGCTCTGCTCCTTTTTCCCCAGGTCATCCTTTTCCGTTCGGGCCTAAAACTTACTAAGAAGAAAGGTAACCATTAAACTAAGATTGGAACATCGATCCGGCACGATATTTGAAGAAAGCACTGAAAATCCTAACGCTTACATACTATGATATCCGGACTCATTTTCGATTTTGCTTGTTTTCGTTAAGTCCGTTAAGTCACGTGTTCTCTTTAACATGGACACTTGCACTTGGACTACCGGTCTTTATCTATCTTCAACGAAAACCAAGAAACAAACATGAAGTGCGGTCTCATCCTCCTTGTTCACAACATTGGTATAACCGACTTGACCAGTTTCGTTATCAACAGCTTGCTGTAGTACTTGTTTTTGACTCTTCTTTCTAAAACAACATCTTAGCAAGATCTTCTGCCTATGTAATCGCCAATTACTTTCATTCTCTCACCCTCCAAAATCAGTGCTGAAAATACGTCGTTTCTTTTTCACGTCAGCAGCCTTCTTTTTGTAACGTCTCACTTCGATCATTTCCTCATGTTCCGTGCGATAACCAGTAGCATAAAATCTCACGATTACAAAGATCAGCGAAGTGATATGAAAACATCAAAGTATACCTTCTTAAGAGAAGCCCAAGCATTAAGCTGCCTATCATCCGCTGACAATATTTCTCCAATAGACAGACCAAAATCGTTCGGTACAACTTGTCGGTACTTGAAACGAGTAAGTTGATCACCTCAAACAGTTCCAGTGAATCTCTGGAAACGGTCCAAAACCACGAAAACAAGTTAGTGGTGTACCAATTATGTCTTCATAATCAAGAGCATAATACTCATTGAAGTACTCTTCAAATGTCTTCTCGTTCGGATTAAACAGAGGTTTCTCCTTGTGTAGAGCTTTCCAAAATGTGCTCTTACGTTTCTTCTTCCGTCGGGTATCTAACAAAACCGAGAGCTTAGGAACCAGGAATCCTCCACAATACCAGCACAAGTCGTTAAAATTACCATTTTTTGTTTGCAACTTCGCTCTATCGCTGTTTTGTTGAGCAGGGCCATCTTCATAATTTGCCACACATGTCTTATCAGTACCACGTGTAGTACTGACAGACGGTACACACAAGTTATCATAGTCACTACTATCGTCTTCAATCTAAACAAGCTTGACATACACCGGAACCTGCAAGTTACATAAAAATAAAAAGGAAACAACATAAACGACACGACGAACCTCATCTACATCACTCAGTTTGACTCTTGTGGCGTCCTCATCAACTCTATTATCACCTTTTCCGTAATATTCATCATTGAAAACTTCCTGAAATGGTAAGCAATTTGCATCAGTATCGTGCTCCAAATTCTACGAGAGCATTTATTTAAAAAATGATGAGTAAACAACGAACCGCCATCCGTTTGTCATATTCTTTTGGATCAAAGTCACCCATGAGATCATCGACATTTAAAGGAATATCATCCCCAGCCATCTTCTTCAGTCGTTCCAACTTCCTTTCGATTTCGGCCTTCATCATTTTTTTCATTTCGCGAATCTCCTGGAGCAAACAAAAGAGTATGACATATGAACAAAAGTACATTACATCTGCAATATTTCTGCACATAAATATTAAATATATATTTATACACATGTACCTGTTTCCTTTCGCGTTTTTCTTTATCCTTTCTTTCTTTATACTCCTCTCTCTTTTCTTTTCTTTTCGAGTTGCCTCTTCTCAACGAATCACCGACGGTTCTTGGGTACTGCTTGATCTTAAACTCGCATTGATAACCAAAAAATTAGAACTGTTTAAAGAGAAAAGTTTAGATATTGTTCACTACACTAGTGCTTATTAACACTGTCTTCCAGGCCCGTGTAAAACAGTCTTTGATGTTACTCTGCACTAAACGCACAGTCGCTGGCTCTGTCTCGTTTCTCGAGCAAGCAAAGCCCTATCTCGCAGGAGTCGGCAGAACGCCGAGCTTTTCTGTGACGACATAAGAACTGATCTGACACATCAGTTGGTCACCGTAAATAATTACTACATGTTAATATCGTTACACGACCTGCCTTTACATCTGCTTTGTAGATCCCAGCACTTCCTGCATTCGATTCGTTTTCTCCGACACATCGGGTATTCGGCATCTACGGGTGTTCAAGTTTTCGCGTGTGAGTTCGGCTGTTGCCTAATGATTGTTGTCTTCTTTGTGAATGTAGTTGAATACTCGCCAACTCTCCTTGGATTCCTGAGTCAAAGGATTTCTACTTGGATTGCAGAAGTTGAACTGCTCCTGACCAAGTCTGGTATGAGTTTCTCTATCCCGGTGGGATGAGTGGCTTGATGAGACCAGGTAGAGGTCGAATCGGTACCGTTCTCTGCCCAGCCCTTTGCACTAGTCAGGTTAAATATGGGTTCTTTATGTACCGCTTTATGTCGGAATGTTTTAGTCAAGCAACGATAGATTTGCAATTGCAATAAGGGATTCACGAACGTACAAATTCCTGGTCAGGTTCTTCGAATCGGAAGTTGTACTTATGCTCAAAATTTCGTTGCATTTCGAGGTCCTTCTCATCTTCTTCCATTTCTCGAATATCATCGAAGGTTACGATCCTGTAATAAAAGAACACCAGCTGTAGCAAATTAACAATTGAATGGAAACAAAACTGATAAAAAAATCTGAACCTACTGGTCCTTCTCAGATGGAACAAAGTCTCCATTCATGAGATAATCACGCAGGAACATCTCTCCTTCATCTATTTCAGGATTCTTCCACGCCTATAAAATATAGAACAGTAACCGTTAACCACTTATAGTGTTATAATGAGTTGTTCATTCCCACCTTTTTAAGACCTTTCAAAAAGTCGTTATCGCTAACGTCTTCATTCCCATGTGATTTCATCCAGGAATAAAAATCTTCCTCTTCTCTCTCCTAGTTTTTAAAAATAATAATAATAAAAGGCTGGAACAAAAATCACTACAGACTAAAAAAAAACATGAAGTCAAAACAAAGATAGTCCCGATGGAACCTTCTCTTCAGCACTTTTCGCTTTTGATATTAGGAAGTCGTCCGAATTGTCGCTATTGTCAGAATTATCGTAATTCTGAACTGCCCTACGAAGTCTGAAAATTTAGAAGAATATAAAAAAATCTAACAAAAACACCCATAACGCAGACCAAAACAAAGTAAAGCAAAAAACACACTCATTCCGTATCCGCTCCTGCTCCTCAAAATAGGTGGAATGTTCCTGATGGACTTCTTCATCGCTTTCGTCAATTTGTCTAAAAAACAGCGTACCTAGTTTGTACTACTCAAGATGATACTTAAAACTTTTATATATGCATTCGACTTCATTAAGCATCGATGGAGGTGATTAAATGCATATCTGACTTTTACAGTGGCTCGCGGTGGCCTACCGATATTTATTATATTTATTTGCATATATTTATTTAGTCTTTATTTTATAAGACCCGGGACCCGTGCAGCGGCGACGATCGGAGACGCTCCGCAATATACATCGGATTGATAACTGCTCTCCAGACACACCAAGCCTTCCGCCCCTCCGGAGTCCGTAAATTGGTATGACTTGTCTGCGAGTGTAGTAGCACTGGCTCGATACATCGGTAGTCCACCGCGAGCCACTGTAAAAGTCAGATATGCATTCAATCACCACCAAACGATGCTTCATGAAGTCGAATGCATGACAGAGCCCTCAAGGATTGATCAACGCCAAGAGTCTTATCTTTATTCTTTACAAAACCCGTCTTTATTTCTTTTTTTGCAGATCCCGGCACTTCCCAAATTCGATTCCTTTCCTTGCATCAATCCTCCTCGAAAGTCTTCCAACTTTTTGCGTGTGGCCTCAGCTGCTGCTCGAGGATTTTAATTTCATCTCAAATGTCGTGGAATGCTGGCCGAGCAAATTCTTAACTCGAGTCCTGAGACAGCTGGATCATACTGTTCCCTATTGGATTGTAGAGAGTGGTTCTTTCCCCGAACAATACCGGTACTAATTTCACGACCCCGATGGGATGAGAGGCTTGGTGCGCCCGGAATGGGAACGAACAAGCACCGTGCTCGGGTGACCGGCTGTGCTATCGACCAGTATATATATATAATGTAAACGATGCATATCGATTAGCCATTTCACGCTGCCCGTTGTCGTTTTCTGTAAGTCTTCGCATCCATAAATTACGTATTTTATTGGAGGCAATGTTTCTCTCATTCTAATGTATTATTGTTAGTATGGCGCGTGTAGCGCAGTGGTCGGAGTCGTCCTGCAACACGCGCGGAATCATCCCCGCGCCCATGACCCACCACCATACCTTTCATCCCTCTGGTGCCGGCAGTTTGGTACCAAACTTGTCTGGGAGGATAGCCTCGGCTTGATACATCGGTAGCCCACCGCAAGTCATTGTAAAGGTCAGATATGGATCCAGTCACCTCCAAACGATGCTTAATGAAGTCGAATCTGTGGCGCATCCCTCAGGGATTGATCAACGCCGAGAGCTTTATCATTTATCCTTTTATGTACATATTTATATTACCATGGAAAAGGTGTCCAAGTACATTTTCTTAAAAAAAACATACCACTCACACTGATAGAAAGAGAATCATCACTTCACGTCTTATATGGCTTCCACAAATTAGATAAATTTGAAAATGAAATTTATGTGTTCACCAACCCTTCTTTCTCTAATATTAGTTTTCTTTCATAATCCTTAAGATACATCGGAGACTGTCGCTGTTTTTGCAAAGTTTTTCGGCCATTCTTTTGTTTCACCTCCGAGTGCCTCCAAAACTGAGACTTTTCGTCATAAATAGAAGCGTCATCCTCTTTCAATGCACTGAGTGTTCGTAGAAAACGCATTTCATCGGTAGCATTCCAATCCTAATCCAACACAAAGCACAATATGAACGATCATAGAGTGAAATAAAAAAATAACTTACAACCTCTTCCTCACTGGAAGACGAATCATCCGACAGTTCACCGTATCTATCTTTAACTAGAAAGAGAAAAATAGAGAAACTTAACAAGTCAGTAGGCCAAACGTGGTAGTCATGACACATAAACCTACTTTTCTGGAGCTCTTCCAATCTTCGCCAACTGTCATATCTGTTTGCATAAGACTTGTTTACTCCTAAGACGGTATTTGGACCGGTATCATCTTCACTATCGGAACTAAGCAATTTCTTCCTAGTCATCTATGCCTCACACCAGATGGTAAGTCTTGAAATAAGAACCATTATGCGCATAACAATAGGTCTAAATCTAGAGTCAAATTTGCCTCAAAACCTAATTTGCTAGTGTCACCTTGCTACATACCTTCTCAAACATTAGACAGTGATTAATCTGCTGCAGTTCAGGTAATCAAAAAAAAAAATACTGCAATATTTATTCATGCATTAGTACAGGGAAACGAATACTAATCTGACGACTTCAATACATATGAAAAAATACAAAATGAAGTACGTCTGCCATAGGAATCAATCCAGTGGTTAAAACGGGAACGGGAACTGTAAGAAAAACCAAAATAATCTGGAGCGTAAACTTACAGTGCAAACGACAAAGCAATAGTATGTACGCATAGAAAATAATGACTACGCGAACTCCAGGACGCAGAACTATTGCAAGGTATTAGCACAAAAAAGCAAAAACTGGAATTCGATCACTTCTGTCCACTAACTGGGTTCGGAGAAACGGTATCCACTTTGGTCTGAGTCTCCTCAGGGTGTTGCTGCTGTTTCTGTAGAGAGTGGATGGATACCTAAAACACTAGATTGAGATTTTACCATCAATTACATAATCAGATATTTTTGGGGCGCTATTAAATTTGCCCTAAACCGTTGAACTCGATTCATTACAAGTCCTTCAAAATACATCGACATTCGTTAAAAAACGATAACGGGACAATTTTCATACACGCTCCCATACACCCAACGTCCTAAACCAGATATTTTCTATGAACCTTTAATCTTAACAAAGATTACGCTAAAAACTCCAGATTTTTTCACAGGTCATATCCACAGGTATTATCCCACCACCACGATGAATCTCCACACCACTATACGCCAAACTTCTACATATTAACAAATCTCACAGAAGTCAGTTTTATAGTGGAGATTTCCACCAAACCTGCTTGACCTATTAAGCAAAAAAGAGCTACAGGGGATTCTGTGTACCACGCGATTTATTCATGAAAGGACTAGAACTGGAACGCACTAAATGTTATGTAAAGATCTTGTAAAATAGAACCCCTAGAAATTACGTGGTTAAATAAATTTAATTGTAACGAAACATAAAATATAACAACGTAATTTTGAAGAAAACAAACCTGATCGTACGCCGGTGGGGGTACACCAGACGGTTCCGAATGATCAACCCAACCATCTATAGGTACTTTCTTAATCTGAAGGGCGCCCGGACTCGTTAGAGAAGTTGAGCGATGACTGGTTGCACCATCAGCCTAAAAATAGGTATCAAAACAGGCCAAAGTTCTCTCTTTCTGCAGAAAATCTCTTCAAATCTGCTAATTAACCGTTTCACACATGTTCAACTAGAACAAGGAATACGAACGAGAACATTAGCTTATTTGCAGAACCTTTAAAAACTATTTAGAGACAAAGTCAAAGACATGTTAACGTGATACCGAGATTCTCTTGTAGGCGGCTGAACGCATGACTCGGAAAAATATGACAGATGCATATAGAGTCAGCAACAGTGCTCCAATTCCAAACACAATCATTATCCAGTAAAATATGGAAGGTGGATGATTGGAAGAAGATTGGTAACGAAGCACTGGAATATTAGAGCTCAGGCGGGTGAAACCTATCCAGCAATTTTGTTCCTTTGATGGGACGGGGCATATCTTCATTATCTTCATCTCGAGTAAGAGAATGAGTAATTATAATTGGTTCTCCATCAGCCAAGACATTATCGACCTCTGGACCTAAAAATGTACAATGAGTGATGTTAGGAAAAGCACTGAAAAAACAAATAATGTTCTAAAGTAGTCGATGAATTTCAAGATATCGAAATTAAGTAGTAAAAAGATACAAGACACTGTTAGTTGCAATAATATGAAGGAATCTAAACCACTCAAAATTCTCACCTATGTGAGAGAAGAAATCATGTCCGTTTGGTCTTTCTGCAAAGAGATGACGGTGACGTTGCATTTGACGACGGATTCCGTCAAAGAAGTGCTTCGTAAATGCCGCCAACATTTCATTCATCCGTTCATGCATCCTCATCATGCGACTGTGAGCTGATTCAACTATAGCGGTGTTACTAAAAATTTTGAGTAGACTTGTGACTAAGTGGAATAAAATAAAGCGAGTCAGTACCTATAATCCTCCATAGAAGAATTTCGATCCTGTTCAGACTGCGAATGCTGTGTACTTGCAGGTTTTTGAATAACAGGAATACGATTTACGCCGCCAAAAATGCCAGAGATAAACTGATCAACATTGGGACTACCCATATGTGAAGCGCGGTCTACAACATCATCGCCTTCTCTGCGAATGACCTCAACCACGGGCTTCTCGTCATTAGAGTATTTCACAGACATCTGAAATGGGAACAGTACACAACAATACATCGTTACACAAACAAAAAGATATCAAAAATGAGAAGCACTTCGATAACCAGATGTCGTGCAATACACTATGCCCCCGAACCCCTCCTAGACTCCCGAGTTCGCCCAACGACCGTCACTGCCTTCGACAAGCTCCCTCCGAAACACAAGTAGGCGACTGCCCTTGATGGACAGCTAAGCATCTCTAGTACGGTCATCCTTGGGTTTCACGGAAAATCAATTCGGTTAGCAATAAATGTCATTCATGAAGAAAACGACTTGGATGCAGGAATTGCTGACGTTCCCATAATATGTTAACCCTGATAATATAAGAAACAAATAGTGATAAATAAACAGAAATACGAGGTCTTTCCTATAACTAAGTCAACTCCTAGCCAAGGGCTTCTGTAAGGTATGAAATACTTGAACTTTAATTGGAGAAAAGTTCATAGTTCAACTTTGTCGACGCCGGTTCTTTTAGCATACTTGGACACTTGTACGACCCGTCCCCATTAGTTGCGCGGGGTTCCAGCATATTCTCAATTTTTCGGAGTTTCGCTAGTTTAGCTATTGTTTCCTTGCAGTCCCGAGGTCAGCCTGGCCAAAGTCAGCCCCAGGTTGCCACCACCACCCTTGTGAATCAGGGGGAGATTTACCACCATGCGACTAGTTTGATACTAGTACGGTGGCGGATCCCGCCATTGGTTTACTCTTAGCTAGGCTTCCTGACGGTAACGCCGGACTCCTTCTCAGCATGGGAGATCCTGCACGGGTGATGAATCCTCCCGCTGTACATAGCAGCTCGACACCCAGGAACACCTCCCAGTCAAGACGAGGAGGTAAACTGTTGGAGGGCTGTCTTTAACCAACTTCACCAATATATTTGCTTCGCATAAATTGAAACAAAAATCTCACAAATACACAAAAAACAAGTAATTTGATGCCTTGTACCGACTGAAGAATTTGTAACAAGAAAATTAAGCTCTAGGAAAATAACAGCAAACTTACAAACACACTTCTACTCATTGGTAATGAGCACGCATACGAACACGCAGCGTGGGCCTCGGATTCGTTTTCTGTTACATTTCCTTGGTTGAACTGGTTGTCACAGTTCCGATAACATTCAACAAAAACAAGTGGACCTTCGGAAATATCACGGCGTGCATCACAACCTGTATTGCAGGCATTCTGAAACAACGAATATCAATGAGGACGTAAACCGAACGTTCATTGGTAGCCCAGAAATGATTTAAGTCCTCACGCATCGATAAAAATAATAGAATTATACATCCTTACTTGTTTACTTGGATAACCCGTCCTCACTGGTTGTCTCCACTATCTCCAATTTTTCGGAGTTTTGCTGGTTTAGCCACTGTGGTTCCCTACAGTCAGGGGTCAGCCAGACCTAAGTCTGCCCCAGGTCGTCACCACCACAGGCAGTCGCAGCCCCTGTGAATCAGAGGAAGATTTGATTTGCCAATAAGCGACTAGTTTGATATCAGGACTGTGGTGGACCCTGGTATTTTTAAGTCTTAAGTGGGCTTCCTGATGGAAACGCCTGACTCCTTCTCAGCTTGCGAGACCCTGCCGGGGCGATGAAACCCCGTTGCACATCGCAGTCCAACACCCAAGAACACTTCCCAACCATGATGGATGAGGCGGTCGACCGTCGAGAGAGAATCATCCAAACGAAACCGCAAATAAGATACCCAGACAAAACTACACTTTTGAAACAGAGTGCAAGCAATGCTTCTAAACAACTGAAACAACATTAAATTTTTAACCGTTTCATTTACTGCCTACTCTTTTTAATGACAGGATATATTGCGAAATATACTTCAACGGTGCTTGGAAAGTATAACCGATGGTGAAGTATATCCATGCTTCTCAATTCAAAATGGGCTTAAAGCTGTTTCTTGAAGAGCTCATAATAGCCGTAGATAATTTTCTGTAAAATGATGCTGAGATATTTGCGTAACCCCGGACAGCAGGTGTCTATGGTGGGGAACGAACGCGCTTTTGTCCTTTCCGGGGAGCAATGCGTTCAACACCACACCACGCGGGTCCTGTGTTTCGCCTTTTAAAACATTAAATTATTCCTCACACGTTGCTACGCTCAGGTCTCTGAAGTATTAAACTAAAAACTGCCTCACATCGACAAGGAAATGCCGAAGTATCATAACGCAATATAAAACTATAATCCCAGGATAGGCCACCCAAGGTAAGAGGTTCAACATTTGCGCCGTAAATTCATGTAGGAGTAAACCTGCGCAACCTTTATAGAAAAAACCACCACCACGGTGGCAAACATTCCATTGATCCATCAACGTTCTCCGCCATCTCTGTGACGACAACGGAATATCCTAGCACAGCTATGGCGCTCTCCCAGGAAAGTGAATGGATGCCGAACCAGCAAAACCATACCCAGATGAGAACTGCCCAATCAACACGATTATTTACCGAGGTGTATTATTAAAGTATTATTTGAGAAATGGAAGTCTTACCCTGATATCACCTTTGGCATATTTCTCTGCACACTTCTTCTCACAAGACGTTTTGTCGTCTGCGAAAACCACGGCGACGAGAAGAGCGATGATGACCGCCCTCATGTTGAAGTTTGCCAAACGACAACTTCACGTTACCACTGTATTCGAGCTGAAATGATCGGTGGCGATAGAAGCAGGCTAGAAGACTTGTATAGCAGATACTGGGTAGAACGGACAAAGGCAGAATCACTGCCAAGGAAGTACAAAGATAGAACGTTAAACTACAACTGGGATATCCATAGAATGAACAGAAAGAAACTACACTTGACACTTGACACTTAACCGGCCCGTCCTCACTGGTTGTGCGGACCCCAGCATAATCACCACCTTTCGGAGATTTGCTGGTTAAGCCATTGTGGTTCGTTGGTATCCCGAGGTCAGCCTGGTCAAAGTCTGCCCCAAGTCTTCACCACCACAGGCAGTCGCAGTCCTTGTGGATCAAAGGGAGATTTGCCACCATGCGACAAAGAAACTACACAAGAAGAACAAAGCTTTGAAAGTTTTGATTTAGGATAACTCGAGCAACAGGTACCACGTATCAAACCAACACAGCTTCAAGGAATGATGGAAACTCGTATGGATGTAGCAACCAGTAAACTACCAAAAAATACAGAGATCAAGCTTTAAATAGAACAAAAGACATGATGGGTTCCATAGACATAAAGGGATAGCGGCATAGAAAACGAATGCGAAAAGTAGGGGAATAATCTACCACCCGCACTGTTATGGGTGAGCAGAACACATGTGGAGCCAATTGTTCGTATGCGTTGACGTGGATGGATCTCCGGTGTACACATGTGTGCGCGTATGTCTATGCTTGTGTGTATGTGTATCCCCATACACACCTGCATACACACCTGGACAGACATCTCCACGTGTCTCTGTCCGTACGTATTTGGGTCTGTCCGTTCTCGGAAACGCTGGCGAAGTGTGGACGGCGAGGTGGTCGCAGAAAGTCAGCGTTTGCAGAAATCAATACGCCGCGCCGGCGCAAGCAATTCATTCCGATTCCCGGATTTCAGCGCTCTTTGAATAACAAACCAGCAACGAGCCCTGTCGGCACCCTCAGGTGAGACACGGTTCAAACACCCGAACATTTTTCGTTGCACATTTTTTTCTGAAAATGGGCAGTTTCATCTATGGGCATTGTCCATAGATCTAAGAAAGTTAACATTTTAACAGAGGCCCAGCCGAGGGTAGATCAGCTTCAAGGATCACCATTTCTTTGCTAAGAAACCAATTACGAAGAAGAAAAGCTAATTCCGTGTCAGAAGAGCTTACGATTAGACGTGGTGAAGGCATGAGAATGCTTTTACGGTGCATACCCGCCACGAGCAGTGGGCGAATCAGTGAAGGGTGATCGAACGTGAGATCGAACAGCAGACAAACCAATGGATGATGGTCAAAAATCAGGACGATTACAGGAGAAAAAATCCATAGGAGGATCAACACGCGCCCATGCAACAAACTAGGTGAAACCTCACGCCGTGGCCACGTTGACGACGGCTAATTTTGAGTTGGCTGCAGACTTGACAACACACGTCCGTCAATCGAACACAGCTGACGGCGGCCACTCGTCCTCGCGAGGGATTCGGAAGAAGTTGGACGGCCATTATAGATTTGTTGAGCTTGTTGTAAGCAGCTAATATGGAGACGTTCAATCTGATGAAGCGGATGGAAACGATTGGCGGTGTCTGTGGTAACTGCACAAGCACAATAGTACGAGGAGTTGACGTTCGATGAGAGGCTATTTTTGATGCTATTGTACTTTTTGATGCTACTGTGCCGTGGCGCGTGTGGCGCAGTGGTCGGAGCCGCCCTGCAATGCACGCATGGAATCGATCGCCGCGCCCGTGGCTCACCCATCCTTCCGGGGTTGGCACACTGGTATCAGACTTGTCCGAGAGGATAGCAGCACTGGCCCGATACATCGGAAGGCCACCGCGAGTCAGTGTATAGGCAGATATGCACTTAAACACCTCCAACGATGCTTAGTGACGCCGAATGCATGGCGCATCCCTAAGGGATTGATCAACGCCAAGAGGTTTTTAGAGCTTTTAGGTACTTTTGTTTGGATGCACAACTTTCGCATTACTATTAAATATTTATCGCTGCTATTTTTGGCTTGCATGTGGAAGAGACTAACAGACTGTAAACAGAAGGGTTAGGCTTGGGAAGCGAACAAGTGTTGAGGAAATGAGGATATTCTTCGATTTCTGCCTCCAAATGGGAATCCATAGGAATCATTGAATTGCAGCAACTGGAGGACTGTTGAAGCTGCAATTAGGTATGGGCGTATTTATATTGAATACGAAGTGATATGAGTAGAAAGATTCGAAATATCTTCACAGCTCTCAGCGGTTTGTAACCTCATCGGGATGGGAGGTGTTTCTGGGTGTCGGGCTGAGATGTATAGCGAGCGGTTCATCCACCTAGCAGCGTCTTTTAAGCTGAGAAGTAGTTCGACGTTTTCACCTGAAAGCCTAGCTAAGAGTGAACTGGTACCAGAAATCACGACCATCCTGGTGTCAAACTATTCAAATGCTGGTAAATCTTCCGCTGATCCACAACGACGGCAACTGCCTGAGATAGTGACGACATGACGGAGGCTTCGGATAGGCTAACCTCAAGGCTCCAGTAAACCACAATTACTCGGCCAGTAAATTCCAGGCTGCAGAAACCCACAACCTGGGCGCTCCCGTTTACGATGTCGGGAGACGATACGACCGATGAGAGGCGAACGAATCTCTAGCTGCACATGACGTCATTGGAAACTGACGAAACGAGCGCGCTCACGAAACGAGTATACTCACGACACTCCATGGAGATTATTTTTTGCTATGCTCTTGTTACACCAGAACAGTCTCTTCAGACGTCGACCTGTTCGCTCTTTTTAAGGCTGCCGACCGCTTCAAATTCCACTTGAACGCCCTACAACAGGTGAAAGGCAGAAAGACCGGCATACTTCAATTAGATGACGAGGTCCTTGTCACTCGTGGAGGGAAATTTCCGTTACCAAATGTAGGAGGCGTAAGTTTTGTCGTTAACCCATCTATTTCCCATTTAGTCACCCTATGCGAAGTCATATCACCGCGTTTAGCCAATCCTCGTCTTCAACTTGCGCATCAAAATAAGGTCAGTATCATCAGCTGCTAGTCACCAACGTGAACAACTAATGAGAGCGAACTGGACGCGTTCTTCAAAAAGTTGGAGGAACGAATCCGCAACTAGAACAACGAGAAGCCCTATAAAATCGTTGTTGAAAACCCCAATGTCAGATTAGGAACAACCAACGAAAATGAATATAGGGTAGAAAAATCCGGAAACGAACATCGAAATGAGGATGTGAAGCGTCTGGTAGGATTTCTGCCCCGTGCAGGTTTCTTCCATAAAAATTCATTTGGCAGGAATAGAGAAAATCTCCTATGGACGAGGGAGTGCTCTAACGGCATGATGCATGCGGAGATCGGTCATATTGTCACGAACAGAAAATGTCGACTCTTTGGCATCTTTGTGGTACCTAGATTGTGTACAGAACCTGAACATCGCCTTCTTGCGAAGATTCGATTCAGCCGTAAACTGGAAAAAAACTGCCATCGTCCAAGAAAAACGAAGAGAGTCGTACGTGACTAAGATATTCTCAATGAAACTCTCTCCTTTTACGACTGACAGGTAAACGAAGACTGTATTAGTTGGTGCAGTGGACCACATGTCTTCGAGTTAGTCGACACCGAATGATTATTATCTCGAAGTGGAATGCTTGGCTTTGTACGAGTTTGCAACGTGGGGTATTCCGTAGCCACAGTGAACAACCTCGAGGTTGCGTTGTAAGTATTTATGCCGACATTAACAATACTTAACAATCCACTGTTTTTCTTCAATGAGTAAACCCGAGGTTGGTATTGCGTAATTTGTTGGTACACAATCTATCCAAAGGTGTACATGAAGCATCGTTGGAGGTGGCATATCTGGCCTTTACAATACTCGCAGTGGCCTAGCGGTGTATCGGCCAGTATCCCAGACAAATCTGGTACCAATCAGCCGATCCCAGCGGGACGGAAGGTTTGGAGATTCTGAGAAGTGGGGATCGATCCCATGTGTATTGCAGAGCGCCCCCGACCACTGCGCCACAAGCGCCCGCATTTTATCTATATTGAAATGAAATATATCTATACAAGTTCCCTGAATGACTTATTATTTTGACTTGCCTAAATAGTCAAATTCCAATCTGTAAACTACTTCAACTGGTCTCACAAATAAACTCATCAAGAAAGCAGTTCTTGGTAAACTGAGATCATTTACTTGAACGCTGACCAATATAACCTCAATTGGGCCCTTCTTGTTAGTGGTTTATTTTGGCGCACAGAACTTTTCCTCCCCTTTTAATCAATGGATTGCTGACTGAACATAGGTCTTATGGCAGACGTCGGACTATGAAAGCCGCATTCTACACTTGGAAGTGTACAAAGGTTTTCTCGTAAGAGTCCGTTGACCGGTAATTGATTGTTAATTCAATTTCATGCTGGAACGAGTTATAGTTACTCTATGAGTGGGTGGATACAACGAAAAAAAAACAGAAATAGTTTTAACATAAGTTTCAAAACACTTCCAAATCCTGACAGCAATGTGTTTATACGACTGATCATCATAACATGAAGTAAACAGCAGCATACACACCTACATCACCTATCCATGGAGCGATAGAGCAAAACCTCTTCCATAATTCTGTGATGTTGTCAACCCTTCAAGTCTTCTGGTTATAGAAATACTATCGTTTAATGTCTAAAATCCAGCAGGTCCGCAAACACATGAAGTTTGGCGATGGTCATTGGTGCAGTTGGGTAGACACCGTCGTCATCGCCTCAGAAGTGTTAAGCGCAGGGGCAGTTGTTCTGGTACGATCCCTTACATGGTCATCTGTCTCGGCAGGCTGTCATATGATTTCGTCACTATAGAAATTATAAGTAGTCGGTTGTCTCCTGTATATTCCACGCAAGCGGTCCAAATGCAATCTTCTGTTATGCAAGTTCTCCGCATGAGATCACCGCACATATAGAGAATTTTATTGCATACTAACAACATTTCACGGACGTATCTCCCACGAAGGAATCTTGTGCTTCTGTGAGACGAAAGTTGACCAAGGATATGGACTCCATGTTTCAATCGTGTCGATTTGACAAATACAGTCTATGTTTACGAGGACGTATTCATACATGCGTGCTTGGGTGTTTCCCGTTTAAGCGGATTGTATTCGGCGAGTCACTTCGGCCAAAAGAGTGCTACCAAGTGACAGGGAAGCATACAGGAGGCGTCGCTTCCAGCAAATAAGCTGTCTGCTATACTCTGAGAGAGACTGAAAAGCTATCCGCGAGTATACACAGCCCCCACGTCCTGAGTTTAGCATTTTTAGTTGAGTTTTCTATACGTGCTATAGAAAGGGTAAAGGACGAAGTTCTCGGCGTTGATCTACCCCTGAGAGACGTGCCACGCATTATACTTCATTAAATATCGTTTGGAGGTGATTGAATGCATATCTGGCCTTTGCAATGACTCGCGGTGGCCTACCGATGTATCCAGCCAGTGCTGCTATCCTTTCAGACAAGTCTGGTACCAATTTGCCGACCCTGGAGGGATGGAGGGCTTGGTGGGCCATGAGCGCAGGAATCGATTCCATGTGTATGTTGCAGGGCGCCTCCGACCACTACGCCACAAGCATCCTACGTGCTATATCAAAAGCTAGACACAGTAAATTAAACGGGCCCATTCCTCTAAAATGCAACGTTGAATAGGAAGTGTACGAAGAAGTTGCTAAAATCTCAGGCCCATTCTAGACTGACTAAATGGTAAATGGCTAAGGTGACGATATGCATCTACAATGCGCGCTCACTTGCACCTGAGTCCTCGAAAGATGACATGATTATACAGGAAAATGGATGGGGTACGACGTCGTCAGACTGGCCGAAACGAGAAAACACCGACCATTCAACGCCGTCTGTGACACCGGAGAAGAACTGTTCTTAGTCGTCTGTGCACCAACATCAAGCTATTGCGAAGGTGAAGTCGAA
Source organism: Angiostrongylus cantonensis (assembly GCA_009735665.1). Taxonomy (NCBI): domain Eukaryota; kingdom Metazoa; phylum Nematoda; class Chromadorea; order Rhabditida; family Metastrongylidae; genus Angiostrongylus; species Angiostrongylus cantonensis. The sequence continues at coordinate 1,955,738 of MQTX01000047.1, forward strand.
GTATACTATATGGACTTGGAGAATTTCCACAGAGAAGACCATACATTCTTTAAGGTCATCGCTGGAAATTTTGATCCTAATGTTGGACCCAGAAGGCCTGAAGAGCGTCACACTGGGACCCATGGGTGAGAATGGAACCAACAAGGAGAGCGGCTGTCTGAGTTGACCATGACGAACCAAGTGTTGGGGATTTCCTTTCAAGCGGCCAATGCACCAGAACTGTTAGGGACGGCTCGCTGTTATGTGAACACCAAGCAGTTGAGAAGACTCGATCGGAATAGTTGCTCGTCTTTGCTTGTGCCACGCGAGACTTTTCTTGATTGGCAGCCACAATGCTGGGTACCTCAAACCTGGGTAATTAAACCTTTATATGTGCATATTAGTTGCACAATAACGCGATGAGATTATATACGTATGTACAATATACAGATGTATAATATGGAGGCGGGTGTGACGTCGTTAATGACATGTACACATGACAGCATTAAATATGTCACAGTACTCTTATGCTACTCACTAAGGGAAGGATAAGTCATAAAAGGTTAGATGGAGGTGAGGAAGAACCATAGGTTAAGGGAGAGCGGCGGTGTATAGTGTATGGTGGAGAATATACTAGCGCCATAAGAAGAGGTTAGCACAATAGAATGTACATGTGAATTGCAAGTAAGGTTGTTCGGTAGGTAGTATTCTCACTAAATAGAATACACTAGCAGTTATGTACAGCAATACAAATACATGATAATGACACACTGTGGATGATATAAAAGGATTAAGCGAGACAATTAACATGCTATACGAGAAACGAAAGATATGTGAGAGTTACATGGTGGTGAAGCGCTTATGAGTTTAAACTCTCATAAAGCTTAAGAGAGAATACTCTATTATAGCTGATGTTGCAAAGATGTACAACTTATGAATGAATACAATTATTCAGTTTAACAGTATGAGAATAAGGGAGTAATACAAAAGATGTAACTGTTCGCAGAATTGCGGTGGCCAAGCACGAGTAATGATGCATTGGATATACAAGCATTAGATGCGAGCTGTTGAATAGATTACAGTCAACCCAAATGGATGATGAGCAAACATTATAGTTTGCTTTTTACTTCTGTTTAGCAAACACGTGGTGTAACGACGGCGGTGCCCACTTGTCGTCAGAAGGCAAATATCCATGCTAAGAGGCGTGGCTAGATCCGAGCGAGTGGCGTTGGTCGCTGGGTCGCGTCACGGGTCGCAAGGTCTCGCCTCTAAGCAATGCGTCTGGTACTATTCCCGGTGGTGTCTGTTGGTTATAGTTGCCATATTTACTAGCGTGCCCGATGATTAGGATGGGATATGAATGTAGGGCACTCAGCACCATCAAAACACAAAGAATACCGTTGCAATAGAGAGCGTTATTTTTTCCATTAGACAATGTTTATTTGGTCGACTTGTCGACATCGGATCCTGTTGAACAAAATCCTGCTCTTCCAGCTAATTTCACGTTCAAAATACGAGCCCTGAGGGAAAAAAGTCAAGGACATATGTGTCATGGCTTCCGGAGAATCACACCTACATCTCGGTAGGGTAAGGTAGCTTGCATCTGGTAAGCAAAGATTTTCAGCTTTTAATGGTTAGCGGGTGGTTGCTGTTGGCACTGGTAGATAGAACTAGCTGAAAGACAGGTGAAACGAAGGACCCGCATGGTGTGGTGGTGAACGCGTTACCACTCAGAAAAGGCAATAGCATGTTCGATCACCATCGCGGACACCTGTGGTCCGGAATTTTACAAATGCCTCAGCAACATTATCCTTTTAATAGTTATCAATTATATATGCTGCTTTAAAGTTGGAGGCATTGACTACTTTTCTACCAAATGCATCGTCCCAATTCATGGCGGATGCTATGTATCCGTATTATGGCGTTGCTGAGCAGAGCTTAATAACTTTCCATCACAATGACAGTTCGCTGGTATTAGGCGATACTTTCCTCTCTGGATTGGCGAAAAAGTCACCACTAAAGAGTCACCATAGATTGGATGTCCAGCAGTAATTCATGTTTGAATGTTAATCTTTTAACCATAAAGATGCTGAGATATTGGCAAAACTCCGGACCGCAGGTGTCTGCGAGGAGGAACGAGCGCCTTATTCCCGAAACCGACATTCTGTTAGCCTCGGCAGTGATTAACAATCCGATGTTTTTCTTCAATAAACAGGAACTTCATCAGTCGAAAACGACTACACGATGTATGCGGCCTACCGAGGGACAGCCAACTAGTACTGGACATCGATACCCGACTACTACGCACCTCTCTTCGATGCAAACAGGACACCATGTACGCGCAATTGAAGAAGTACAAGTCGAAGGAATCTTATTGTGTTCAGTATTTGGAGAATTCCCTTTGAAGGAGAATAGTGGGCTCTGAAGAAGGCGAAACCGCCGAAACGTCAGCTATCGTACCCTAACAAATTCTATGATAACAACCTCGTGTCTGCTCATTGAAGAAAAACATCGAACGCCTTATTACCTTTTTTCGGGGTTAACGCGTTCACCACCACACCATATGGGTCCTTCGTCTCGCCTGTCTCTCAGTTAACCTTTTGTTTGTTGCCTACTACAATTTCTCATAGCAGGGTATGATGTGAGGTACAACCACAACCATGCTGAGATAACTCAAAAAACTGACTTTCTATAAACCTCAGCAAAAATAGTAGGCAGTTAGGCAAGAAAGAAAGCCAAGAAAGGTATACCTGGTCAATCCCACGTTCTTACCATAAATATTGGATGATTCATGTTGTTCGAAGGCAGATTACCCATGATGTCACTGTTACATCTAGTTCAACTAACGACGGTAATACCCTGCTGTTTTACTACTAGCTGGTCTCCTAGATAGAAATCCCGGACACCTCAACTTACATGAGCTTGCATAGTGGATTGATACCCTGTTACACTCTCATGCGCACCCTTCCCAAACAGCACTAAGGAATATCCTCCTAAGGCAGTGAAACGTTTCTGGATGGACGGCTAAAGGTCGGCATACGATATGCCAACACCTCATTTCGGTGGAACAAAAAGAAATGAAAACAATGAAAGAATGTTATTTTTGGTGTAAGGTGAGAACAAAATGCAAAATGCAAATGTTAAATCAACAACAAAAATAACAACTGAAACAACTAAAAATCTTGGGAAATCTTGGGCAAAAACCACAAGAATTTGGATGAAAACAAGGAAAAATGCAGAAGAAACAAGCAGGGTCAGGATAAAGCTATTTGATTTGTTTACTAAGGTTGTCGATCTGATCAATCGCTGTTTTTGGGTCATGCTTATAAAGTAAAAAGTGTCCTTGAAGATCTGCGGGTGAAAGTTCACAATCTATTGACATCACACATCGAACAAATTCGTTGCAAGAAGGATCCGAACCAGATAGACCATAAAATCGCATAAACATCTGGAAAAGAATCGCAAAGTAACAAAGTCCAGTCCCCAATAAGCAAAAAGAGGGACGATCATGTTTGTTAGTGTGTACTGAAGTGTACCTTCATTGCCATTTCGCTGGTTACATATCCAAAATATTGTTTCTTATCGACACGTCCAGGTCGAATCAAGGCTCTATCCAGGCGATCAACATGATTGGTTGTCATGAACAACACTCTTTCCTCAGCACATCCAACACCATCTATAGCATTCAAGAGACCAGAAAATGTTACCCTGGAATGCTTTTCTAAAAGAACGAGAGCTAAGAAGAGGGAACGAAAACTAAAACCTCGTCATTCCCTCATAAGCCGGGTGTTTACTCATAGGATCATCTCTACTTGTGAACGCAGCATCAATATCTTCCAAGACCACAACACTATTGGGGGGAGTAGTATTGAGGAGGTGATTTAACCTGAAAAATTTGAAATTAACGCCGATTCGCTTAGATATACTTCAGATTCACGAAGTCTATGAAGACTACAATGATGAGTAGACCTGTCATCATCAAGAGTTCGTTCACTCAGTGACAGCATGCATATGCTGTACCCAAAATGGCTTGCTATAGCTGATATGAAACTACTTTTGCCAGTCCCCGGTGGTCCATAGAATAAATACCCACGTCTGTAGGGAACACCTCGATCGGCGTACCTTAAGCATAAACATGTTAAACATAAAACGTGTATGTAAGTGAGTATAAGTAAAAGGATAAAATGATAAAGCTTTCGGCGTTGATCTATCCCTCAAGAATGCGCCATACATCAGATTTCATTAAGCATCGCTAGAGGTAACTGAACGCATATTTGGCCTTCACAATGACTCGCGGTGGCCCACCGCTGTGTCGATCCAGTGCAGCTATCCTCCCAGACAAGTTTGGTGCCAATTCGCCAACCCAGGAGGGATGGAAGACTTAGTGAGCCTAGGCTGCTTCATCAATACCATATGTATTACATGGTGCCTCCGACCAGTGCACTGCAAGCGCCTAACATAAGTATTTATGTAAAATTTAGTCTAATTCATAGGATTGCGATAAACGAAAAAATAAGTTGGGTGTTTTCTTATGAACTCACCATTGTCCAGATTTTGTAAATTCCTGAAAATCATCTACAAGCTCCTTTGCAGTATTTCCATCAAGGACTACGGAACTAATATCTCTTTTACGCCTTGGAGCGCCGAATCGTGACCACTGAGGACCAATCGCTTGATAAACGACCAACCCCGTTTCCGCCTGAGTACAAAGTTGCCAACTTGGTTTGCTATTGAAAAAAATGTCATTACAAACCTTGGAGACGGCTTCATACGATGCTTCTTCGAGAAGGTTCTTAAGAAACGATGTATCGGTGCCTAGCGTCGTCAATGTCACTGTCTCGAAAGGAGTTCGATACCCGTTCTTCTGAATTGTTTGCTTTTCGCGCTGTCGTTCTACTTTGATCCATCTACAACTTTTCAGCGTAGATTTGGAAAGGTTTGCAGCATCTTCAATATACAAATCACACAGAAAACAATGAAAAACTACTCTACAACCACTTACCTGTACCTATGGGTAAAAAAATGCTCGCCGTGGCCTGGTAAATAAGCTATTTTCATACTGGCCCTTCCACTTTCTGATAGCGACACAGCAGTGTTCACGGAAAGATTCCTTGTCTGCGTAGTGCTTTTTCTATTAATGAAGTCTAACAGCCAAGAGTACGCACTGAAGAGGCCAATGTGATGCCAAAGAGTATTAGGAATTAAGCAAATACTTACGCATCCTCGTTGTTAATCTGGAGAGAAACCATAAATCTTCGGCGGAAAAACGCATTCCCAATGACGGCACCACGACGTAGCACACCCAATGCGAAGCCTCAACAAAACATGGTGAAGAAACCCTCAAAGTCATGCACCCAAACCTACCACTTGCAATCAACACTTTACATCCTGTTCGAAGTTGTTTTCATGTGCTGAACTAAAGTTAGGCAATGTGCGCGACCTCAGCACACATTATGAATTGACATTCAGCTCATTTACTTCACTACATCATGCTCCTTTGCTGCGCGTGTAGCGCAGTGGTCGGGGGCGCCCTGCAATACACATTGGACCGATCCCATCGCCCCTGACCCACTAAGCTCTCCATCCCTCCGGGGTCGGTAAATTGATACGAGGTTAGTCTGCGAGGATAGCAGCACTGGCTCGATACATCGGTAGGTCACCGCGAGTCATTGTAAAGGCTAGATATGCATTCAATCACCTCCACCGATGCTCCATGAAGTCGAATGCAAGGCACACCTCTCAGGGATCGATCAACGCCAAGAGATACATGCTTTATCTTTTATATCATGCTATTTATGACACAGCGGCGTAGGAAATTCGATGTACAACGTTGTTTAGTGCACAAACCATGCCCATATATGTCATTCAACTTCGCATCTAATAAGCAAGTACAAGTTAAAAACCAAACGAACCTATTCCAACCAAGCCAGCGCCTGCATTGAAGTACGGATTTTCTTTCAATGAATCGACTAAATTCTTGTGTAGCGGAATGTGTTCATAAGGTGTGGAGACTTTGAACTCGTCGAAACGTATATCCGTCGATGCCATATCTGAAAATTAAGATGTAGCAAAAATTGACAGAAAAGGCGAAACCGTAACCATCGAGCGGAGAGGTGTCTCTGAGTGTCCAGTTACGATATACAGCGGGGGATTCCTCACCAAGGCAGAGCCTTCCACGTTGAGGAGTCCGGCGTTTTCATCAGGAAGCCTAGCTAAGACCAAACCAATACCAGGATCCACTACTGTTCTGGTATCGAACCGGTCGCATGGTGGCAAATCTCCCTGTGATACACAACGGTGGGGACTGCGTGCGGTGGTGACGACTTGGGGTAAATTTTGGCCTGGCTGACTTCAGGAGTCCAGGGAACCAGAACGGCTAAACCAGCAAGACTCCGAAAAAAATAAAAAATTTTGCTGGGGCCAGAACAAACAGTGAAAACGGGACAACCAAGTATCCAGGTAACTGATGACTGCCTCAATGACCCTACGCATTAGCGTATTAATTATGCTGCGCAATACGTCGTTCCTCCTTATAAGGCCTTCCAAGTAGACAGCACGTTCAACATTTCCATCTTGAAACTGGGCCAAAGTGAATATTTGTCGATGGGCGTTGCCATGTCAGAAACCTCTGAGTAATGCTATGCTGGCTCCTCCAATCCACAGAACTTCCGACCATCTGTGCTCACAACGTAAGATGAACACCTTGGAACTGAGAAATAAAGTTCCTTAATCGGAAAAACACTACTGAAGCGGAAATTATGCCAGGATTCCAAGACTCGTGATGGCGAACCATCTAAACAAATAGTAGTAGATAAACACAAATCAACATCAGATTTCTTAGTATAATTAACATGATCCTACACCTAGAGACAATCTTGTATGTGTTCACTGTGTTCAATAGACGTAGAGGATACAATGAAGAGGACATCAGGCAGAAGAAGGAAAGCACCATGAGACGTATACTGGCCACTTACGGAAGCCACCGACCGACTAACGGAACAGAGATTCCTAGCCCAACCCTGCGATCAAATGGTGTTCCCATCGCTTTGTTATGCGAAAGGGCCATGGGTTAACACCCCAACCACCTCGAGAATTCTATGAATCACCTGCACAGTGCTCGAACTATGTCTTTCGAAATACAGTCGGCACACATCATTTAGACGGAATACGAAGTTCAAGACTTCGAAGTCTAGCCCCTCTTCGACATCGAGGACAGCACATCTCGACAGCGAAACTCAGATCGTGTAGTGAAAAGAAAAGTGACAAATGGGCGGAAAGAGTAGTGGAATGAACTTAAGGATGTAGACATCCTCTAGGATGAACACCTACACGAGCGGCGGATGTATCTGTAACCAAAAGCAATCAGCTTTGTTTGCAAACGCTCTCCAGGGCATACCATGAGACTCTAATACTTCAGGATATTCGAAACAAATCACCACGATGGAAGACGACTGTGAGGCGGAGAACAGAAACACGTGCAGGGGTTCGGTCCACTCCGTAAGACCAGCCGTTCGAGCAAGCATTCAGTTCAAATCTCATAACGGTCTTTCGTTCTTTGGATGAAAGAGGTATTCTTGGGTTCTGCGATAATTCATAGCGATGTGCTACCACGATTTGCAATTGTGAAGTAGTCAGCCTCCTCTTCTATTATGACTTATAAAAGCGAAGCAAGAAGAGAAGAATGTTCCTTGCTTACCATTTTGATTGCAGTCAATTCGAGTTTGAGTGTGGACATGGTACATTGGTAGTGTTAGCATTTAATATGCAGCGTAAGGCACTGGTTCGACCCCGCATCTCAGGCCAACCCACCTCCTCAAAGTCGGGGAACTGGCACCAGACTAGTCCAAGAAATTGCCCTGGATCCGTAAGACTTAGGAGCACTCCGGCGCGGCAATCCCATCACTCTTAAGAAAATCGACTCAACCAGCATTCAACGGCATAAGGAAGACGAATTGCTTAAGCAACAGCCGAACCCACACACAAAAATCCCAACACCTGAGTGGGTAACAAATAGCTGGTAACGAATCGAATGCTGAAGGTTCTGGCATCCGCACACTATGTTATTTTCCGTCGTTTAGAAATAGAGTCGAATTCGAATTCAGTAGTAAACTTAGAAGTTAGAGGTTATAGGCTGTTCGTTGGCTTCAGCACAATGATAGTGAACAAAACTAAAAACGTGGAGCTAGGTTCTAAGGCCACTCAAATCAAGGTGGACCGATAAGAAACCATGCCCAAAAAGTGCAGTAAGGTCAACGTAAGGTTAAAAGGACAAAGCGAAACAATCCCAACAAATCATGCAAGGGACACGGGAAATCTTAGCGCGGAACGGTTGGCCTTCAGTTACCGCGCTCGAATTGCTTTTTGTGCCCTACTCAGAATCGTTCAATGAGTTCTGTTTGAAGATGGTAGTTGTTTCCCTTCTGTCGATGTCTCCACTCATAGTGGGTTGCACATCCACTTTTTTCCCTCCCTGTTCACTTCGTTGGTCTGGCATTTGCTGCGATCCAATGAAGGTATTACTGAGTAGGAATCGTCATATTCCTCGGTTTTGATTCCTTGTCGTAGTTCTCTAGAACATCTGTTGTCTCGTGTCCTTGTGATACTTGTTTTTTAGGGTAGGCGAATGAGCTCACCCATTCCAAGGAGTGTCTGGATAGATCTATATAAACAGCTGAAAAGAGAGGCCGCTAAGGTTTGCAATACTTGACGCTGCATTGCTTACTAACAGTATAAGAATAGTGATTGTCACTATTCCTCCCAGCGGTTTCCCGCCTCATCGTGGCTGGGGTGTTCCTGGATGTCGGGCTGCGATGTATAGCGGGGGATTAATCCACTGGCAAGGTCTCCCAAGCTGAAAAGGATTCGGCGTTTCCATCCGGAAGCCTAGCTACTAGTGAACCCATACCAGTACCAAGATCCACCGCCATTCTGGTATGAAATTAATCGCATGGTGGCAAAGGTGGCAAATCTCCCTTTGATCCGCAAGGATGGCGAATACCTGTGGCCGTAACGACCTGAGGCAGACTTTGACCTGGCTGACCTCGGGACTCCAGGGTAAAACAATGACTAAACCAGTAAATCTCCGAAAAAAATGGAGATTTTGTTGGGGATCGCACAACAAGTGAAGACTGGCCATCCAAGTATCCAAGTAAGTAGATTATCAATATGGTAATGGTTATCACTAGAATAATTAATGAAGGGCTTGTATCGTAGTATCCGTGGAAATATATGTAACAGCTCCAAGAAATGGATAGCAGTGATGGTGGTGCCGATCATCACGAGGGCGGTGCTGGTTCGAGACCCAGGTTCACCAAGCCTCTCATCCTACCGGAGTCGGGAAGTTGGAGCCGGACTTCTTCGAGAAAAAGCACTCTGTGCATTCCAGTTGGGAACGCTCCAGCCCGGCTATCTCAGGACTCCAGGGAGTATCGACTCGACCAGCATTCTACGACATCTAAAATGAAATGAGGATCCTCAAGCAGCAGCTGAAGCCACACGTAAAAGTAGGAAGGCCTCTGTGGATGATGCGAGGAAGCGGATCCAATATGAGAAGTGCCGGGATCCGCACACTGGACGTGAGCACGGGTCGTATAACAGTAAAAATAAACAAAATGTAGCGGCTCTACGAGGCCGTTGTAGTCACATGTGACATGTAGTAACAGTAATGTAGCTCTTCCATTGTGATTTCAGTTTCTCGCATTAGCCTTCTCATTCCAGTTTCCGCAGTACAACTACCGGGAATTTGCGAAACGTCGAGTCCGTGAGTACTTCGTCGTGAATCGCACTGTAACAGACACCAACCGTCAGGAGGAGCTTCTAAAAGTCGATTTAGTCGATTTACTTGTTTCCTTAAAAGTTTCTTTGAATTGCTCTTCAAACAAATCTGATAAATGCAGTTAGAGTCTCAGCCATGTTCAGTTTCAGGAGGGCAAGAAGGCTCTAGAAGGAATTCGTCGGCAAGTCGTTTTTTGTGGACTTTTTCCTCACAAGAAAACAGTGGTTGAGAAGTAAGAAAGAGCTTATAGTCTATCAATAGGTGCGTGGTACCAGTAACAACTACGTAACTGCGTAACTGCTACGTGATTCTGCTATCTTCCATTCTGTTTATTAAGTTGTAATTTATGGTGAATGCATTCTACTGTTATCTCTGTGATAAGACGCGTTTCAGAAAAAAAATAAAGTCTATTGTTCAACATGGTGTGATTATATCTCTTTAAAAAGGCTACATTTCATGATGAATTCTCCTCACACACCCATTCTGTATCGTTTGCTCACTGGATAGTTGGGGCCGCCTCTTATCTCTTTCTTTCTCTTTCTCTGTTTTTATCTCTCCCCTTCTCTCCCTTTCTCTCTGTTCATTTCCATCACTTACCTTTTATTTTAACCATTGCCAGTTCTTTTCCGTCATTGTTTTGTGACGAACTGATTTGCTCATATTTAGGCGTATGTTGGTGCAAGATGAGAGAATGCGGGAAATGCAAATCCAGTGAGTACACTAATAAAAATCTGGTGATGATGGTCAACGAATGTGGGCATCCGTTGTGCAGGTACAACATAATCTCTGCCAAACTTGCTTATTTGTCATCCAACTGTTGTCGGTCCAGAAATTGTGTCGATAATCTTTTTGCTCGGAACGCTGCTCCATGTCATGTCTGTGGCAAAATTTTGCGTCGCAACAATTTTTGGGAGCAAGTGTTCGATGATCCTTTGATAGAGAAGGAAGCTCACATTCGCCGGCGTCTGAGAAAGGTCTGTTCTATTGATGAAGGTCGAATTACTGATGAAGTTCACTCCAATTAAAACAAGTCTAATTTGAGGGCGCATTAAATATCTTCCATTGAACGATAACGTTTTCTATGGGGTACTTTCGTCTGATTCTCTAAGTATTTTAAGTGCATGGGTGGATAAATTAACTTTAAGAATAAAGCAGTCGGTGTTGACCTTATGTTGGAACCCTTGAGTTATGAAGGCGATGGAATGAACATTTGATTCATACAGTGACTCCTACGGTATAGAGGTTTAGCGATTTAGTATTTATTGCTGTTAGGCCACTATTAATCTACTAATCCCGAGTAGATGGAGGGCTTGGTTTGCGTTGGGCATGAGATCGAACCAACGATTACGTGTGCATTTCAAGACGCCTCTAGCGGCTCTCCTGCAAGCACCTTGGTTTTAAAGATGGGACTTGAAGTAATGGAGTATTTTCTGTACTTATATTAGAAATCTAAAGCATAGCCTGATTTTGGAGATGGTTAGAGGCTTGCCCGATGCTTACTGGTAGTTTTTTCTCGTACGCAAAATAGCGGTCATATCTTATTTTTGTCCATCACATGAGGACTTAATGCACTTCATTAACCATTGCAAGATAATTATATTATCCAAAATATGTACATAAAAGCTACGGAAACGTCAGTGTGCTAATTGGAGATATTTCCGTACAAAGATGTTTCGTAGAAACCTATCTACTTAATCCATCTTTGTTCTCTTTCAGATTTACAACCTGAAAAAAGACGACTTCCCTTCTCTTCGAGAATTCAACGACTATTTAGAAAGGTGATTTTCGAAATTCTATATTTTCTGTTCTACCCGCTCTCATCAGTATCACGTTTGCCGTTGGTCGTCGATTGGCTTGAGTGGCCGATGGTAAAGTCACTCATTTGCAACTTTCTCAACTTTCTCGAGCAAGAATAACCTAGTGGGTTCTTCTCACTTTGGGGCTCGAAGAGCATCATTCCTTTCCACCGTCTTCGTGCGTATGCATTAGACGATATTGTCGATGTTGTGGTCTTGATAACAATAAGCTCTTGCTGGTTTTACATTGGTTGAGTGTTCTCATACTCCCACACAGTCATGCACAAACACATCTACGTAGATACAGAACTCGTGTGTCCAATTGATGCAGTAGAAACAAGAAGTCCATCCGCTGGAACCATCTGCGTGTCAGGAAGGCTCAACATCGTTTTTGGTTCTAGTTTAACCTGCTCTCTTACATCTTGAGACGCGACCAGTAGCCTCTCCTCTAACCAGTTGATTCTTCAATGAATGGATGTATATATACACAAATTATCTCAATTTGGTGCTATTTTACATTACAGTGTGATGGCAGCTTCAAAGTATCAATTCTCCGTTCTTGAATATGTTCTTTTCTCTTGTGAATTAGTTTTCTTCAGGTTTTAGTAGTTGAGAAATGTGCTTGTCAGGGCATTATTGTGAATGGACCATTGGGATTGTAGTCATAAATGTAATTGTGACAAAATTAGCTATATAAATGGAATTCTCTAGATTCGAAACGATTGTCTGTAACCTTGCATGTGGTGTGGACGTTGAAGAAACGGAGGCGGAGATTGCAGAGTTTAAGGAGGCCAATCAGGAGTTAATTGAGCGTAATAAAAAGAAGTTAGTTTGATGCTTACATGGGTATAAATGTTGTTATATTGAGATGCAGATATATTTGTTTTAAGGTTAGACGAGGATCAAATATGGATAATGCAGAATCTCAAGGAAGATCGTGAAATGAAAAACCGTGTTGATTATGTTCACAATCAAGAACAGGTATGTGCATTCCATAAATGTGCCACTATTGTTTTCATTGCTGTGTTTTTCGAGGTATTTGCAAAACTCCGAACCGCAGGTGTCTGTGAAGGGGAACGAACGTGCTATTGCCCTTTTCTAACGCTAACGCGTTCACCACCACATTGTGCGGGTCCTTCGTTTCGCCTGTCTCTCAGCTAGATCTATCTATCACTTGCCATCAGCAATCATCCGTAAACTATATTGATCTGGAAAGCGCAAATCGGCGATGAACCCAGTTAAGCTGAGGCTGTAGTCTGAATCACAATGTTAACTTTTTATTTACTGCCTATTACAATTTTCCATGGCAGGGTATTTTGTGTGATACAAGGCTGCGTTTTCTGTATCTCCTGCACTGTTTTTAAAACAGAGCTATGTAGCATATTGTATTGTGTCCATGTTGGGCGAATAGGTAAGTTATGAGGTTTTATCATTGCTACACTCATTCAGAATGATGAAACGAGATCAGCAGTGAGGGACACAAAAGCAATTATGGAAGAGTTGCGTGAATCGAATGTTCCTGCTGAAGTCATCCTCGATAGGGAAAGAAAACGTCAAATTGAACAGGATTTAGAGGAAAAGGAGGAAGCCGCTAGAAGAAAGAAGCGGAATAAAGGTACATGGTATTTATATGATGTAGTTTTGTATTAGAAGATTATAGGTAATATAGCATTCATGGATGAAATCTTCTTTGACTAAGTCTTCACTCAGAAATCTTGCAAGATCGAAAGCGCATGGCAGAGTCAATGTCGTTCTCAACTTCACAGCGTTCATCAGGAAGAACATTTGTGTACAAACAACCTAGACTGTTTATCAACGGACCCGGTCTTCCAACTCAAGAAGAACTTGAGTCGAAAGGATATCTGCAGCATGTGCGCGCTTCTAGTTTGGTAAGGAGATTTTTTTTCTTTTTTTTTTGCCGTCTTTTGGCAAATTCAGATTTATGTCGACATATGCAACAAAATTAACACTGCTTATTCTCTGTAGGGTCGAATAGCTGGAGGATTTACAACTCACACTGGTTGTCTGCGAGCACTTTTTGAAAGCCGGATTGATCTCCTTAGTTTCTGAATATGTTCGGATCCGTATTTTCCGTGCCTCCTACATCAGCAGTATACCGACGTTGATGTTCTGTTTATCTAAGTAATAAAACTCATGAATAATAGATTCCATGTGTTTATAAAGATTACGATAGCGCTTCTCGAAAATCTGTGAACCAGTTTCTGTTTACGTCAATATTTTCGGAGCGATTGGTGTTATATATCGACCGAGTTTGAATGTGAAATATTTTGCTATAAGGAAAACATGGTTTAGGTGGTATGGAGGCAGATTTATCACTTGCTTATCGGAATATTTCACTATTCTACAGTGGTGTTAACAATGATGATGCGGCAGGATGGCTCAGCTGTGTGCAAAATTCTGTAAGTGTGGCTGTGGATTGTGAGTATAGATGCTCCACTTTCATTTTTGATCACAAAGAATTGACTTTCTAGCGCAGTAGCACATTATTTACCTGGATACTTGGGTGGTCATTCCTTACTGATTAGGCGGACCCAGCATCTTCTCCACTTTCCGGAGTTTTGCTGGCTTATCTGCTGTGTTTCCCTAGAGTGTCGAGGACAGCGTGGACAAGGTCTGCTCCACGTCGTCACCGCCACAGGCAGTAGTTGCTGTTGTGAATCAGAGAGAGAAAGAGATTTCCCACCATGCAACCAGTTTGGTACTAGTACGGTGACGGATCCTGGTATTGGTTTACTCTTAGCTAGCTTCCTGATGAAAACGCCGAACTCCTCAGCTTGGGGGAACCTGCTGGGGGTATGGATTATCCCGCTGTGCATTACAGCCCGACACCCAGGAACACCTCCAGCCACGATGAGGCGGTAAATCGATGGGAGGGTAGCGCATTAAAGCGGGCATATGTGAAGTAGATAGTACAAATCAGCATTATTTTAATATGAAAATTATCGAGGGGAAGGGTTTTAGCTGAACTTGATCTCGAAAGCGGAGTTGTTGCGGTTCACGTCTTTTTCACTATCATCTAAGTATGTTGCCGTTGCATCAATATTTTAGGTAGAAGCTTGGTCGCTGTGTGATAGGATTTTGTGCGAACGACGTGATCCTCTAGCTTGTTGCTTTGCAGCTCAAACATTACGCCAAAAGATCATGAAGTCGTTGGGTGAACTACCCAGAGAGAGTTACTTACCATTACGGGAGTCTTTAATATCGCACCTGAGGTCTTCTGTAGTTTTTCTCGTTGTTTATGGTTATATTTGTTCGTGTACTAATCTGAATTTAGTTTCAGTCAAATCGATGTCTCTAGTCACGATCAGGTAGCAGATGCGACGGCAACGCAGTTATGCCTTGCTGTTGCCGACTTATACATTCAAGTTCCTGAGTGGAATAATTGGGTTACTGATCTGCTCAATCGGTGCGTTCTATAGTCTTCTCTGTTACCATTTTAACAGATTTGGTGGGTTCTCACTGGATGAATAATTAAAAAGGGTAACGCTGTCGGCGTTGATCAATCCTGAGAGATACGTCATACAGTCGACTTCATTGAGCATCGTTTGGAGCTGATTGGATGCATATCTGGCCTTTACAATGACTCGCGGTGGCGTACCGATGTATCAAGTCAGTGCTGCTATTCTCCCAGACAAGTCTGATACCAATTTTCTCACTCCGGAGTGATGGAAGTCTTGGTGAGCCAAGAGCGGAGGATCGATCCTATGTGTACTGCAAGGCGCATCCGAGCACTACGGCACACACACCGTTCACATTGGATAATATCTAGCAATATGTGGTATGTTTCCTAAGTGGGGTTTCTCGATCTTTGGGTTGTTTAGGAGCTATCTGTCCGATATTCTTCATGTGAACTCTGAATTTGTAAGATTCGATTCTCGACCAGACATTTTATTGCTCATACATCATATTAACAATGACAGTGGATTTGAACCACAGTCCCATATATGCGAAGAAATGCGCTTGTTGCAGAGGTCTTGATCCCAATTTTAGTATTTGTCTTCTTGCGTTGTTGCATATTTTTCATGATTATCAAGATATTACTTTCGTGGTCATAAAGAGAGATGTAATTTGCGACGTAGAAGTGTTACTCTCCTTTTCGTTTTTACTTTTGTGTTTATATGACCAGTCTTCACGGCTACTGCGTGGATCCCAGCACTTCTCATCTTCGATTGGTTTTCTGGCGTACATCGTTGATTAAGGTCTTCCAACTTTTACTTGTGGCTCAGCTGCGGCTTGAAAATTTTCATTCCATCTTGGATGTCGTAGAATGCTAGTCGAGGAGACTCTCACAGGAATGCTAAGATAGCCGAGTTAGAGCGTCCCCATTTGGATTGCAGCGATTGGTTTTTTCCCCTGACACATCTGCCCACGGATCTCCCTCATATGAGGGATCTCGAGCCGGTTAGTCGCGAGGCTACGTGGCGCGTCCCCAGGTGGCGGATAGGGGGTTCCATCATCGGACCAAAAGCGACCTTTGCTTCCCTGAGACGCAGGTGGATCC
>MQTX01000048.1:0-18383 GCA_009735665.1 Angiostrongylus cantonensis
GACTCTGAAGAAGACGAAGACGTCGAAACATCAGAAGAATATATAACTTTAGCCCCCTTGTACGTGCTCAATAATCCAAGGAGCTGTGGCCGAATTCGTCTGGAGCGTCGCCTCGACAGCTGGAACGTCGCCACTCCACCGAACTTTCCCGAACATGGCCTGTCCGCTATCGCGAGAGCGTGCAATTCCTGTTTTTTTCTTAAAGCACATGGATATTGAACAATCAAGTGAAAAGTCTCGAATTTATCGGTGATGGTGCCCCTATTCCAGGAAGGTATATTAAAAATTATTTCAACATCAATATTATAGTAAATAGTTGCTATTAAAATATTATAAAATGTGAGAGCATCGTTCCAGTGGATGCGGTGCGTATTGCAAGTTCCTCACTGTGATGGCGTTCGGGTCGTCCGGCTTGAATTTCATGATCTACCTGGCTATCCTCACCAAAATATTTCTGCGTCACTAGCCTCCAGGTTAACTTTTGATCGGGTTTCACTTATAATAACTTTACTAGCTCAGTGGCGGTTATTAAATCAGGAGGATACCGCATTAGTTCAAATTTGGATATGGTTCTGTCGAAAAAAACTCGGAAGTCACCAAATTGGGCTTAGAAAGCGCTAAGCAATATCAGCATCGAATTAATTTGAAAAAGATCAGATGATGCTAAGTTCCGTAATGAAGATGAGAGCTCTGAAGAAGGCGATTCTGCCGAAACGTCAGCTACAATTGTGTTGTATGTGTGTTATTCTATGGGAGTAAACGTATGCTGTGTAACAACCTCGCGATTGTGGGAGAGAAAACGGCGACAGATGAGGGCTTCTGAAAGTGCGGGAATAGGTTGGAGCCCATCTGTTGCCTTAGACGGCGAATGCTTGGGTCAGATCCCGCGTTTACCATACAGCGAAGGAGTTAGATGTAAGTGGGAATAGTTTTAGAGAACATTAGAGTTTAAAAATCAATAAACAACATATAAAATTGGTACCGAATTAAGTGGATTAACAGATTAACAACAGATAGACAATCAGTACAAAATGTCTTAGGTGATTCTTTTGTGCAACCAAAAATAATATTTGTTGCCTTATGATGTAAGGCAAAGTTTGTAGACGAACTGCGACGTTCTATGAGGGCAAGACAAAAATGAAGCACCCATGCAGTCATGGCAGACAAATTCAAGAAAGGAGTCTCGTGACAGGCAGATCATTTCATCCTCTATCACGTTACGAATCTAGTGCAAAGTCGTTTTCGCAAATAAGTAAATTAGAGATTAAACAACCTGCATCAAATTGAGCCAATTTTCTACCTGTTTGACTATCCAAAAAAGCGCTGATAAGTCTGGCAAGCCTCACTTGGTGAAAGCTATTAAAAGTCTCACCAACTAAAAATATTAACATTACGAGGATCGCTCCTAAGAGCACTGTTAATTTTTGATATTCTTGTTGAACAAACTTTGAGCATTCTTAATGCTATGGTGCAACTTCAGGAACTGATTCATTCAGTAGTAAAGGGAAACACATTTGGTAGCAAAATATCGCCGTAACACTGTTTTAACGAAGTAGTCATTGACAAGGATAGAGTTCGAGTAGTGCAGCCAAATGGGTTGACTACGAAGAGCCATTTACTACGTATTTCATTCTATGCGAACGTCACTGCGATGTAATTTGGTCGTGAATAGAGGAATATGAACTAAATAATTTGCTGTTCTTCTCGATGAGAAAACACAACATTGTCATTGCAATTTAACAATACACAGTGGATGGTGTTATGGCGAGTTCGCTTCTTCAGAGTCTGGAAAAGTTAAATTGACGGGCAATCCACTCAACCAAACACTTTCACAACCCTAGCGAACAAAACATAACACGTACACTTTTTATACGCATAAAATGGCATTTCAACACTCTTTGCTTTGATCTTTATAAGTCTTTGTAAGTCATTTGGTGAAGGCCTGCTGTAAAAATCTTACATGTGCGAGGACTTTGGTCTGGCTTACGCAAAAAAATCAGCCTGAAGTATGCGCGAGGTCATGCGTGACCACATGACACTCCTCATTGTGGTTCATTTTTAGATTTTTGGAATACCTCCAGAACGCCTCAAAAGTTTGGAGAATTCGGAAATAGTGGTTGAAATATCACCAAGCATTCTCGGAGGCCAGCCAGGTCGAACTGCCCTTGTGAACATCTATGCACATTATCCTCACAACGGTTTACCGCCTCATTGTGGCTGGCAAGTGTTCCTGGGTATCTGGCTGCGATGCACAGCGAGATGATTCTTTCCCCAGAAGAGCCTCCCAATCTAGGAAGGAATCCTCCGTTTTTTTTCAGGAAGCTTAACTGAGGGTAAGAAAATACCAGGATCCACCACGGTCCTTGTATCAAATTAGTGGTTTCAAATCTCTCTTTGATAAACAAAAGTGGCAAATGTTCGTGGTGGTTACGACCTGGACCAGACGATTAGCTACGTTAATCTCGGGGTCTCGGAAACCACAATGGCTACACCAGAGAATTGGAAATTATGGTTGAGCCTGCTCACCTAGAAAAGTCGGGCCATCCAAGTATCGAAGTACGCACTAAGCGAATTTGCATAATACGCTCCAATGGTAAAGGCGGTGGGTGCATGAGTTTGGGTAGGGTGTGTCTAATCTGTTATAAAGGAGTGTGAGGACGAATATGTTGACCAGACGGGTAGATCACTGTGTTTCCGCATAAAAGAACATCTAGTTGGTAAATTTAAAGTTAAACCAAATACTCCACCAGGGGTGCATAGAATACATAGACATAGCGGGGGAGATTATTAAGTAAAACTCACTCCACTGTATTCAGAAACATCAGGGAGGAAAACTCTTTCAGAATAATTCAGACCTTCTTCACTTCAGAACTCATAAAGGGATACTTAGGAAAAGTGCTCTATGATCACGTGCCATTTCAAGCTATACCTCATTTTGATTTCTTGATCTCCATTGGGCACACTTCTAACCTCTATCATACTTAGCGCGGGCGATTTTCATAATTAACTGGAGGCCTCTCGAGGAGTCCATCTGTTTTTGTACAGAGGTGAAGTAAGCAAATATTCTTAAAGTTATAGTAGCATTTTGAACCACGTCAAATCAAATCACTTACCAGAAGTCTTTGAATATCGTTGCAGCTCTGAAGACGTCGATGAGTCCAAAGTATTACCCACTGGTATATTTTATGCCAACTTTATGCAGGATTTTGAATGAAACAGCATATAATATTGCAAATGTTGAACGAATTGGGATGTGGAACTATGGTCACCATAGTAATAAAACCTCCTCTTAGCCAACTATCACCTATCAAGCACCATAAGAGCTGTTCCAAATGAAAGGCCAGTAGGACCACCGCTGGAAAAAGGCTCCTAAGGACTTGGCGCTTCTAATTCTCCATAGTTCTATCACGAATACTATGCTATGACCATGAAAATGGGTTTTTTCCATCCAAGCAGAGTTACAGCACGTTAAACTAGCCTTTCAAAAACGTTGTTGCTTTCTATCACACACAATTTTATTCGGTTTACAAGACTTCCTTGTAGGGTAGACACGTTTGAACAAAAGATCGAAATTGTAATGATTCTGGAAATCAGGCGGGTCAAGTTTACCTTCTCTGTCTGTGCATCCGGCACTATCGACACAGTCATGTAATCTCGTTGAGAATGAAAACATACGAATTTAACTTAGATTTTTAAAATTATCTTCTTCACTTTTATTTTTATTTTCCTTCATTTTATCGTTCTCACTAGGCGCGTGTGGCACAGCGCTCACAGGCGCCCTGGAACATAAACGTGGAACTGATTCCAGCAACCATGGCCCACCAAGCCTTCCGTCCCTCTGGGACTGATAAATTGGTAGCAGACTTGTCTGGGAGGATAACAACACTAGCTCGATACATTGGTAGGGAGCGGCGAGTCATTGTAATGGCCAGACATGGATTCTATCACCTCCAACGATACTTAATGAAGTCGAATGCATGGCACATCCCTCAAGGATTGATTAACGCCGAGAGCTTTATCCTTTTCTTTAGCTTTTATCATTCTCACTAGATTAATGCAGCAACTCTCAAGAATCGTTTCCTCCTCAGTAGTCGTATGGTTCTCTTCATGAGCATTACGACATAGTAGAATAGTACATTTCCTTTTGAGAATCATGCCCTAGCACTAACAATGTTCCGACTCTAGAAGGGCCAAGCGGTTGGTTAGACCGGACCGTGGAATTGAACCAAATCCATTTGGGGAAAATTGCACTGCACCGTTAACCACTCCGCTACACTCACCCACCATGAGAAAGAAATGAGTTAAAAATTAGCTTTAACCCACATTACTCTGAAGACGGTATTCCAAGCTCCCAAATAAGCAACTTACGCGATCATATTCGTTGAAATTCTTGAGAACCTTATACTTCTTAAACAATATCTACTATGATAATCTCAGCAAGCAATGTATTCCTAAAATTATTGTCCGGATATCCAGTGATTTTTGCAATTTAATGCTCTCGATGGTTGGCAATTACACAATCTTCGCCTTGTTTTAAACCGCTTAACGAAAGAATGTCTCCGAATGCTTCAATTAAGCCAACAGGGATCGGGAAATCATGGTAAACGATGTATCTCCACATTTAAGCAGAAGGAAACGAGCGATCCAGAATGGCGAAACGAACATACCTTCATGTATCCGCATAAAAGAGCACCTAGATGATAAACGAAAAGCAAGACAAAGCACGCAACTAGGGACGCATGGGATACAAAAGCATAGTGGAGACGATTTTGATATAAAAGTCGCTATGCTCGCACAGGCCAGGGATCTGTGGCGGATAGGGGGTTGATCGCGGACTAAAAGCGACCTTTGCTTCCTGAGACGCAGGTGGATCCAGGGTATGGACTCCCTGTTTCTGCTGCGCCGATTTGGCGCATACTTTCTGTATTTGCTAGGCGTATTCATGCATGCGTGTGTGAGTGCGTTCTCGCTTTATGCGGATTGTATTCTACGAGTCAATTCGGTCAAAAGCCTGCAATCAAGTGACAGGGAAGTATATGGGAGACGGTTAGGGGGCGCCTCCAACAAATAAGCTTCATGTCCACTCTGGGAGAGCCTGGCAAGCTACCCATGAGTATAACCAGCCCCTACGTTCAGAGCCAAGCAAGCTATACGTGGGTATCAAAAAATGTGGATCAACACCGGCTTTGACAATCTTTGTTGTTTACGCGCCTACATCAAACTATGACGAAGAAGAAGTCAAAGTGTTCTACATGGACTTGGAGAGGTTCTACAGAGAAGATCGATTTACAGAAGGCCTTTTATTCAATTGAGATAGAAGCAGTCGTGGAAGCCCTAAAAAGTCAAGGACTCCGTCCTTACAAGTCGTGCCTCATTCGAGGAGATGGACCGCTGAGGAAGACCTGACTCGACACGAAGACGAAGCCGCCACATCGAGACAATTAACAAGCGTGGACCATCGACTCGGATCATCGGCTCTGATGAAGACGAAGACGTCGAAACGTTAGCCGATAATAAATATTATTATCAACCTCGTGTAAACTCATCAAAGAAAGAATGCATATTGATTAAGCACACCGAGGTTCAAGGAAAGTCGGTTTCGAAACATAAGTTAGTATTAGCTGATGATCTTGCATCAACCAATCCAACATCCTTCGAGTTTATACCCATCATCAGCTGCCTAGACGGGCCAACAGATAGAACAACATGGTTTCTAAGCTTAACACTCACCCAGCTGCTTAGCCACATCCTAGCTCACTTTAAGAACACCCAAAAATTCTTAGAACGTCTACGTAACGCGTCTCCCATCAAAGCACAGGCGATGAAGCCTTTCGATGTTTCCGCGCTTTGCACCAACACATCTAATGACTCCTCTATGCAAGCCATCCGCGAACTTCTTGTTGACCATGAAGGAAGAATAAATATGCATGGCCTGCCTATTTAGCAGCTTATGGCTCTATTAAAATATTGTCTGAACTGTTCAACCTTCAGATGATCTGTGAAATACTACGCAAAAATATGAGAGTTAGGAATGGGACAGCGGTTGGCACTAACTCTCCCCACTGCATTCATGTCAAAAATAGAAGCCCCGGTTATCGACCTTCGGCCGCTACTCTACTGCAGATATTTAGATGACTGTTTTGTCATCTTCTCTACTCAGCCGGAGATGGACAAATACTTCGAATTGTTGAGTGAGCAGTCTGAGCACATCAAATTTACGCGGCAGAAACCAAAAGAAAATTGGCCTCCATTTCTTAACGTTCAAATTAACTTATCGGGTAACGGTTACGTGACAAAATGGTACCGAAAACCAAATAACAAAACATCCTCGTTCATTTGCTCTCTTCCCGCTCTCCACACAGAAACAGGGCGATTGTGAGGAACGTGTTTCCAACAGCCACCTCCGTGTGCAGAAGTAGGGAACATCTCCAATGGCTTCAAAATAGTATCCCCACGAAATAAGTTTAAACTTTTGACGTAGTAAATCCCATATCACTATACCCTTCCAAGCCCTGAAGAAGGCGATTCTGCCGAAGACGTCAGCTACGGTTATGTTGTGTGCGTGTTATTGTATGGAAGAACCTGTGCTGTTTAGCAACTTTGCGATTTCTGAGAAAGAAAACGGCAAATTTACAATCCAGTGCCGTGGGTAATAAAAATCTGATCCTGGGAACTATCAGCCCAAGCTTCTACTGCATAACAGAACGCTGTAAAGACTGTTGAATCGAAAAGGTAAAAGCGGAGTTCTGGCTCCTTTAGTTGCTCTGTGGCTTAATGAGGAAGCCCGAATGTGAGGCCCATGCTGCTCTCTTTCTTCTGCCTATATCCGCCTGTGCTCCCTATGCATTGAACGTCTAAGATACATGTACGTGGTGGCTTCTTTAAGCAAAGAATCCTACAATTAGATCTGTTTACGTTCGCGCCTTGGAACCTTCATGAAGTGGACTGTATGTGAAGTTCAATATTTTATTCCGGCTTCACTGAACTCAATCAACGTCGTTTCTGCTTCACTGGCACTTCTGCAAAAGATGGCAGCATTATGAGAAGAACGAAGATTTCCCAAGCTTTTGCTGCCAATGCGAATGCCGCTTTCGTCCCAGTCTTGCAACTTCATTACCCACTGCAATGCGGTAAACAGCTTTGGTTGATGTCTCCTTGTCGAGCACCCCTTTCCTTCGAATATAGTACGTCGCCTATGGAAAGCTGTAATTTCGTAGCGTAGTTCTAACAAAATTCAGATTACTTACTTCTTTTTATATAACTTACCATCACGCCTATGTGCGGATTCAAGCACTTCTCACATTCAATTCGTTTTTTCGCATCCATTATCCACGAAGTTCTTCCAACTTTTACGTGTTACTTCCACTTCTGCTTGAGGATCTTTATTTCACCTTGAATTTTTTAAAATTCTGACTGACTGGATTCCTACTGGAGTCGTCAAGTAGCTAGGTTGGAACGTTTTCAGTTAGATTAGAAAAATCGTTTTTTTTTATCGGAGAAGTCTGGTACCGACTTCCTGGTCCCAGAGGGATAAGAGGCTTGATGAGCCCTGAGTGGGACCGAAAATTGCGGTGTTCGTGGTGATCGGCATCACTACCCCTGTGCTGTTCGCTCCTTTTGTAAATCATTAAGCACAGCGGGTGATCGAACTCAAATCTCGTCTATGCAATGACTCGCGGTAGCGTGCCGATGTCTCGAACCAATGCCACTATACTTCCAAACAGGTATGGTAACAATGGTGAGCTTGGAGCGGAATTGAATCAACACCGAGTTCGTGATAACCGGAATCACTACCACTGTGTTATCCGTCCCACTCTGAACAAACTTGTCAGTGGTTATGAAGATCTCTTCGATCATCTTTCGTGAGCAGGATGACCATGCATGACGTTCTCCACTGGTTCGGGGACTGCTTCCCTTTGAAATCAGGCTTTCACATAGATTTCGAGAAGTTTATGTAGATTATGGTGTTTAACTCTGATGACTCCTCTGAGGCTTTGATGAAGTTGGCGGTGGTACTATCGTGTTCTTGAGCTGTTCCTTTTTTCCACATTTTCTATGGCAGCGAGAACCTCGGAGAAAAGAATTCCAGATAGCTTTTTACAATGAGAATTTTAGGGTCCGGGGCAAGCGCTCTGGAGTAGAAAAGAATGCATAGAATTTCTTTGTAATCAATTTTATATCATGGCGAGTTTTAATAGAAGAGCCATATTCGTTCATTCGGGCCTGTAGGGGTACATAGTAGCGGCAAGGAACCCCACGGCACTTTTCCAGCATAGATCATTTTTGCGATGCTTCCAGTACCTTTCCTGCCAACTTCTACAGCTCACATTTTTTGTCAGGCTTGTTAAAGGTCTTGCAGTAAGCTTACTTTCCAGTTTTTCTCTCTTTCCGAGCAACTAGTGGTAATTTAGAAACGATCTGATTTTTTTATTTAAGGAGCTGAGGCAAATTCCCAACAAGTTTACAAGCAAGACCATCCCTTCGATTTTTCCTCCTTTGTGAATTTTTTCGCAGCATTCTTATTATTCGACTCATAAAGTGAATGAGTGGTGGAAATTATATAAAGCAAAGAGAATGCTCATCTTGAATGCAGTAACTTATCGCCTTCAGATCGAATTTTTTGAATAAATTGCACATCGAACTGTGCACTTCATATACCTGATACTTGACACTTGAACGGTCCGTCCTCGCTGGTTGTGCGGGCCGCAGCATAATCACCATTTTTCGGGGATTTGATGGTTAAGCCACTGTGGTTTTTTGAAAACCCGAGGTCAACCTTCCCCAAATCGTCACCACAACAGTCAGCCGCAGCCCTTGTTGATCAGAGGGAGATTTACCACCATGCGACTTTGATTGGTGGATCCTGGCAATGGTTTACTCTTAGCTAGGCTTCCTGATAGAAACGCCGGAATCCTTTTCAGCTTGGGAGATCCTGCCGGGAGGGCGAATCCCACCGTTGTACATCGCAGTCCGACACCCCGGAACAAGTCCCAGCCACGATGAGGCGGTAAACCGTTAGGAGGTCCGCACTTTATATACTATCGGGTTTCTCAAAAATTGCCAATAAATGGCTCTTTTTATTCGGGAAAGACAAAAAAATCACAAACATCAAAGTTTACGAAAGACATAATTAAGCACATCTTTGAAAGTCTGTGGTAGTAAAAAAAAAGAAAGATAAAAAGTGGGCATCAAGTTAGAAGAGCAGCAGTATAAAATAGGAATTCATCTTTTAGAACTACTAGACGAAAAAGTGAGGTGAGTGGATGAGGAAGTCATCTAAACCAAACAGAATGCACAGCTTCAATCGACGAGGTCCGGATCGAAATCGTCGGGGCTACGAGTGTATTCTTGAACCTTTTCGTACGTCCTTACCACCTTCGTCGTCTTCTTTTCCTGAAGCACTCAAGTGCAGGTGGGTTGATTGGACTATAAAAAACAGTGACAATTCCGTCGTTTTAGGTAACAAATCAATAAATCCAAGCAATAATAAAGGCAATAAAGCCGAATGAACGAAGCAATTTGACAGCATTATAGTTGTTAATCAAATATAACAATTATCGCCTCGTTCAGCATCGAATTACATCGAGAGAGCCACTCCTCTACTGCATTCGTGTTTGCATTGCAAGAGTTTCACAATGAGCTTAGTGAACTCGAGAAAAGTTTGGGAACACGAAAAGCATCGTACTTTTGCTCTGTGTGTTTGTAAAAAAATTATGCTGTCGATGCTATTACGATTGAAGATTACAGGTAGAATAATACTTAGACTGCATGAAATCCAATTGTTGAGGTCACTATTTAGTGGTTTTCGTCCAGGTTCCCATATTTTCGGTAACCATTACTTTCAATACTTTCTTGCATGTAATCAACACCCCTATCTTTGGTCGTTGACAATTAAATGAACTTGGGCATGAGCGAAAAGGGCACTCCTATGAATAGTGCAAAAATGCCCACGCTTTCACCTTACTTACATAGCTTAAGGGTTTCAAATGCGTGGACTAAGTTGAATGGACAACAAGGCTAAAGAAATGTGTGCATTGAGTGGTAAGTTTCCTGTGCTCTTCATCTTTTCTGAGCTTGTTAGCCATGCTCGTTTACCTTTGCTCTAGAAGTTTTCTTCTAGGCAAAAATCCTGTAGTCGCTAATATCGCATTGTTCAAGCTTAGCTGTAGGCCGATTCTTTTCTCGCACTCCGTCGAAATCGGCCAGGTTCCAGTATGCTACTGTTTGCTACCATGAAGACGATATCAGTAGCGAGATGAAGCCCGTTTAGCTGTCGGCCATTGTATTTTCATGTTTGCTTCGTTAACTTGCTAATTTTTTTATAAAGAAATAAATTGTGCTATAATTCTTGAAGATGGTTCATCTGAGCATAAGCAATAGAACAAATTTTGCAAAATATGTAAAGGATTAAATGAAAACAAAGACTTTGGTCCTGTAATAATCGAATCAGTGAATTTTTCTTGCAATGACCCTGTGGGAAACGATCGTTACTTGCTCTCCTTCACAAAACTAAGTCACAGTCAACTGTAGAACGCCTTTCAATTCACGTTACATTAAATACTTGAACTTCCGAACAAACCCCGCGCTTGACCGATTCCAGCCAAAAGCCCGGCTTCGAATCCTCAATAATCACTTCTCGCATTGTCTCTTTTTTCTCGTACACTGTTCCTCCTCCATTGTCCCATGGCAAAAGTGGCTTATCTTGAAAGAGAATTTTAAGGTTAACCTTAGGTGACTAGTTGAAATAAACTGCGTTGGATTTCTTTAAAAGTAATTTATTTTTTACGGATACAAATGCTAAATTCACTGGCATCATGAATGTTCTACAACTGCAAACGTATTCGCCTATTTTATTTCACTTGTTGTACTACCAGAACACTTTGAACTATTGGTTTTTTTAAATTAAATTGCATTGAAGGTCCTGCAAAGCAGTTTCTGTCCAAGGAAACCTAGAATATGGTTGATCCTACTGGAACTAAATGCAACTGAACGACAAAAAATCTTCTAAGATACTCTATGGAGGTTTCACAGATAAGAAAGATAATCGATGCAGTCACAGGTACTCTCCTTATGGTGAAAATTACTAATCCTATTAGTCTGCCCTCATACTCATCTCTTCATTTGCTAGCCAAAAGGTGCTGAGGTCACAAGTATATCGGGCTAAAAATGCACGTAGCAGTGAAGTTTTGAGAATTACACTACATGGCGAATGAGCCATTACTAAATTACTATAAGAGTTCAAGCAATTCAGGCTCAGGAAAGCGTGGGAATTTGTGACCTACCTACTACTGCATACTCCATGACGTCTTCCTTCTCGTCAATCTCCTTTCCTTCGGCTTCTCTTGGACGATTTTGGCAAACAAGATCACGTTTAGAACATCGCAAGACATCTGATATGTCTTTATTAGAATTAGTCCAGTTCACTCAAATAGACAGCTGACTATAATTTTTCTCATCACTTCCATCAAAAAGGTGATGCTGCTGCATCTCTTTTCAAAAATAAATAAATAAATAGGCAGTTCTATTTTTTAAGTAGGTCAGTGGTACCTCGTTATTCGTTAATATATCTAACTGTTGCAGAATATTCCGTGGCTCTACCTTTCAATATTATTCTATGATAACGTAGAAATAAAGAACCTCCTACAAAGAAAGTCTGATCTTTGTATCTATCGAGGAGTGTAGTACACTCGTTACTGATTGAGGCACTCGATGATAAACGGCATTGGAAGTGGTACAAGTGATCACAACATTGATATACCTTAAAAGTTTTCTATCTCACCTCTTTTGGTCGAACCTCCTTTTACTTCTTTCACTGATAAGTCTGTTTCTTTTTTAATTGATGGCAAACGATCGTCTTCTTTTACTCTTAGTGCTGGTTTCTGGTTTGCTGAAATTACACTGTGGCATTCAAAGTGTCTATCTGTATAACCAATAAATTCAAGGAGGAAATTATACATGTTCATTTGTTATACCAAGGTTAAAGGAAAGTCGGTTTTTGAAATACCATTATGCTCTTTACTAGTTGGTAATGATCCCGACTTCTGAACGATGGACTGTCCGGAAAAAACAAATCGTTATCACCGGACATTCACTATTATCAACAGCCAGCATCCTGTATAAAATGGCGTCCTCGGGTGAGCATGCCTTATTCGAAAGATGCTCCACAGAGGAAGATCCGGCTCAATGAGCGATGAAGACGCCACCTCGGAAACACGAACAACTGTGGACCATCGACTCGGATCACTGGCTCTAATGAAGAGGGTGGGAACGTTAGCGGATTAAAGATTACTTATGAACTTTGTGTAAGCACAGCAATTTAAACATATGTTGATTTGTCACACAGAGGTTAAAGAAAAGTCCATTTTGGTGACAAATTCTAGTCACTTTTTTACCTGCTGCTCATTCGTTTTACGACAGGATAAAGCTAAAGGATAAAGCTCTCGGCGTTGATCAATCCCTGAGGGATGCGCCATGCATTCGACTTCATTAAGCATCGTTGGAGGTGATTGAATGCATATCTGGCCTTTACAGTGACTCGCGATTGCCGGCCGATGTATCGAGCTAGTGCTGGTATCCTCCCAGACAAGTCTGGTACCAATTTGCCGACCCCGGAGGGATGGAAGGCTTGGTGGGCCATGGGCGCATTTCACGCGCCGCGCCGCCTTGGTGCCTCCAACCACTGCGCCACACGCGCCCCTATGGCAGGATATAATGTGAAATGTAGCCACGATAGTGTTGATACATTTGCAAAACTCCAGACCGCAGGTGTCGGCAGTGGGGGTCCAACACACTTTTACTCTTTCCGGGGTAGTCTTTACATTACACTTTTAAAATTAACTAAATTGTGATTTATACCATACCACAGCCCCAACTTAACTAGGTTCAATGCCGATTTGTACTCCCTAGATCGATTGCGTTGACAGGTGATTTCTGATGGCATTGGTAGACAAAAAACTGGCTGAGAGACATGCGAAACGAAATAGATGCATGGTGTAGCAGAAAACGCGTTAACCCCCAGAAAGGGTAGTAGAGTGTTCGATCTCTACCGTACACACATGAGGTCCGGAGTAATTATAAACAATAGTGTTGGCAAAACGTTTTCTTGTGGCAGAATCATTTATGTCCAGCTCACCAGACTTTCGAGAGGCGTCTTCAATGCCAGGCAAACGCGGCAGTCTAGTAATACTCATGGAGTGTCCTTTCGTTAAACCTATGAACGGTAATTTGCTTTTTTGAAGGCTTCAAATTATTAATAATGAAGTTTGAAAATAGTTGCTACCTTCCTCTTTTATTTCACCAGAGCGAATGGTTGCGACGCCCATTGCATCGCTGTCTTCACTCCATATATCCTTCCGAGTCTTATTCAGGCGCTCCAAACTGCCAAAACACTAAAATGTGCTTCACTAACTCATATTGTAAGTCTTTAAGAGGGATAAATAAGAAACAGCAGTGGAAAACGATCTCTTACGATCAAATTTATTTTTTTCTTTTCAAAACATTAGGCAGAATTCAATTGTAAAAAACAGAGTTTTCCTTAAAACCGGTTCATATCTTGACAAAAACGTGAAAAAATGAAGAGCTATTGTGCAGAGAGAGGGCAGCACGGTGATAGTGATCCAGTTCAGTACGCGGACACCCAAACCTACCAACCCCACCCCGAGCTCACCAAGCCTCTCATCCCTATTGGGTACAGAAATTGATACCGGACTTGTTTAGGAACAGTTCTCTTCGATTGCCGCCAAAGGTCTCCAAGAGGAATCGACTCTGCTAGCATTTAATGACACTCATTACGAAGACGAAAATCCTCAAAGAGCAGCCGGACCCACATGCAGAAGGTTCGAAGGCCGTCGAGGATGGCCGATGCTGGAATACGAATCGAATGCAAGGATGGTGGAGTCCGTATTATGTTATAGATGTGGCAACAAGTCATGTAATAATAATCATTAAAACAATTTGCGGTATTGCCAGACTGAATCAGCACTTCGTAATGCTTTTTGTTCTGGCTTTCCTTTCGACGACTTCGCATTCTTAATAACTCAGTGGGCTGAACTTCTACAAACTTCGGCATAAATAATCAATATATTTTATACGTTCTTATGAACTGCCCATAGTGAACTAATGGAAGGATGGTAATCGTTTTATTGTTGCTACTGTTGTTCGATGGCCGACACCTTGGCGACCTCTCCTTCTTCAGAGCAGTGCTGTTGAGAGCGGGACTGCGCCAATGTTGATCACATTTTCGGATTCTTTGGAGCCGCAATGATTCAAGTCGATTGTTCACAGTCGTTCGTCCTCACAATGTCTTCGTAGTCACGTCGAGTCGAATCCATTGGAGTGGAACAATGCACGAGAAGATTATTGATAATAATAAACCATGTATCAACCTTGTTCTAGCTCATCAGTACAGCAAGATATTGGCTATTGATGATGAGGTTAAAAGACAATCGGCTTCAAAAAAGCAGGGCTATTTACCACATCAAAAAATCGAGGAGGAAATATCTTCACGCAAAAGCAGATTTCAGCCGTGCGTTTTTAATCCTTTATTTAATACTATTGATTGCTAACTATATGACTAAGTTCGAGCTTGTCTTTTATTTTTAAGAACGGGACGACTGCGACATTCCTCTTGTATAAGAAAATACCGTCGGGTGAGACTCCTTATTCGGTCGGTGGTCTCTCAATTGGATTCAACTCAATACAAGAACGAACAACCACATCGGAAGTACAGCCACCTGTGGATCATCGATGAGGATCAATACGGCTCTGAAGGAGGCGAACACGTAGGAACGTTGGTCGA
Source organism: Angiostrongylus cantonensis (assembly GCA_009735665.1). Lineage (NCBI taxonomy): Eukaryota > Metazoa > Nematoda > Chromadorea > Rhabditida > Metastrongylidae > Angiostrongylus > Angiostrongylus cantonensis. Next base: position 14,798 of record MQTX01000048.1, read on the forward strand.
ATAAAGCTTTCTATCAACTTCGTGCTTGCTTAGTGGTCGAAGAAGGTATTGAATTCGAATTTTTTGTCCAGGTAAGGAGCTATGCAACACAGTACTTTTCCAGCTCAGAAGACCACGAATGTCTTGAATCATCAAAAAAAAAAGTTAAATAATTGGTTTACCAGGGCCGAACGTGGTAAATCAATTATTTAACATTTTGTACTTCTAGAAAAAAATTGTTCCTTCTGAAATTTATACCTGCCAACAATAACGTTACACAATTAGGGAAGAAATGATAAGAAATGATATAATACAGTACTGTTCCAATCTTAAAACTCTCATAACTCTTTCCCTTAATAGAGATGACTTGGGTATTTGGCAGCTTGAATGGTTCGACTTCATGGTGATAGAACCAGATCGTAGTGTCCACTCATCTCATTCTCACACAATCGTCGTCTATCGTGATGGTTTGCTTCGAATATGGTAACGCCCGCGAGAAGCACTTCTGGTTCATAAAATCGTCCGTCTGAGAATAGCAGTTCATGGCTAACGTCAACCATCTGCGATTATTATTGCTGGAGATCCACGTGCTATTCACTGCACTAATCTAGCCCTTGTTTCTGTTAGTTTGAGTCCTCTCTGTTATGTTTTCAACCGGTGCTACAAGTCGATCGAGCTAACAACTCTAACGACTAACTGTTTAAACTATAATTCAGTCACTGTAGCCGCCACCACAGCAGTCAATAAAGAATTAAACATTGTGATTTCCACTGTAGCTTCAGTTTAACTGAGTTCTACTGTTAACTGCTTATTTATACTACCCTGCTCATTCCCGTTAATAAATGACTGCCGATTACAGTGTTAGCTAAGAAGGTGACGTAGAAAAAGGCAAAAAAAAAAGATCTCGGTGGTGAAGTGGGTAACACGTGACCTCCGGATGGCGTGGTAGTCGAGGGCTCGAACACAGTTGAACGGAGGTCGCTAGTTTTGCTTATTTCCCGGCATCCTGTGGTTGCATAACTAGGCAAACTCGTTGTACACAATAGCTTCATGTTTATTAACGCATCGAGTTCACTAACTGAAGACCAATGTAGCAGTGGCCCTCAAAAACACATTTCTTACCTTCTGCGTCGACAATCCACCTAAATAAAAGTTTGACAGAGTAGGGCTCTTTGAAAGTCCATCAAGCGGATAGGGTAAGCAGGTAGTGCTGCCGTACCCCTCCTTTTTCAGGTATATATCCATACTGTCGCCTGAGTTCAGAAAAATAGGTTTGCTCTCAGTTACTCGGACTAATGATGTCCATTTCTGAAAAACTATATTTGTATTGGAAACTTGCGGTAATGTTGAGACTAGCAGCGTTAATGTTTATGAACGAAATAGTTCGTCTCAGAGACATGAAGATATTACAGTTTAGGAAAAGAGCAGGTGGCCCATTGTACGTAAAACATGGCTCCGATTCAGCTAATAGTATAAACCACTGCGACAGCTTGCCGGAACATGAAGAGAAGTCGATAATATCCAACAATTTTGTGCACAATAAGCTTTCTTTATCATTTATGCTTAGAGAGACTTACTTTTTCCACTTGGGTCCACACACGATGTGCTCCATAGTTGCAATCGATGAATGGGCCGCGTTCAACGGCAACATATTCGCCATTGTTTTCCAATTCGGCGAACTGCATCGACAAAGGATAGGCTGCAAAATGTGGCTGAAGAAGTAAGGACTCACATGGTGCACTTTGTTACCGTGGATCGAGTACAGTTTATGCACTGCTGTCGTTGTGCCCAACTTCCTTGTGAGCGCATCCAGAAAAATTACCTGCAAGTCTATTGCGCTAAATTTTCCATTTCAATTATATTTTCATACATTTGTTTTGACTTTTCATGTACATTTTAATATTGTTTGATCAAACAGAAGAGCGAATATTTTCTAATGGTCTAATCTGGACACCTTAAATGTTTAAATATTCGGTGAAGTAGACTGATCGTGTGCCATTCGAGCGTAAACCCCATCTGCAAAATTAAACTCTTGATATTTTTAGGAAGTGGGTTGGGATTTCCGGAACGAAAGGCTTAAAAAAGCCTTAATTTGCACACTTGGTCAGTTGACGTGAAGGTGATATGTGGCAAGGCCAACTATCCTTAACCACTCTCCAATATCTTTTTGATTCATAGCCCTCGTTTCTACTGAATAGCACCTTTGTTTGGATAAAGCACCATAATAGAATAATGAGATCTACTGCAAGAGAAAGTCGCATTTAGTGGAACCAAACTAAGCAGTTCAGTAAATGTAATATTCGTAAGCGTTCTAAATACGTTTTCGCCACATCGTAAACTCGAATGCCTAAATTGAGGTACTAGAGATGTAAAAAGCACTTCGCTGGATAAACATACTATTATACGAATCGTAGAGTTCTTAAATATGAAATTTTTGGTACATCGCCGAGAATAAGAAAACAGATCTTTCTCAATAAGTAGCCATCAGCCAGTTAGTAGTGAGCAACTTAGCACGTCTCTAGGTAGAGGATAGGTAATTAGTTGTAGCTGAAAACGACTGCGAAATACCCTCGAGTATATCCGACCCTTACGCTGAAAGTTCAGTAAGCCAAGCTTCACCATTTGCGAGACCAAGAAAATCGCACTCTGACGCCCAAATCCAACAGTGATGGCTTCCACAAAGGTTATTGAAAAAAATGATTAAAAATACTACGATTTTTCCAAATGAAAATAAAGTGGATGGATGTAGATAGGATGGCTATCTCCTCACCGTTTCTTCTTTACCGAAATTTTACATGCTGTTTCGTCGGTGAAGAATCGAAAAACACCAGGTTCGGACAGGACAAACACACCTGAGGAATCTTTCGCCACTATTCATCAACACATTGGCTCCTCAGTTTACACGTTACCTGTCAGAAAAGAAGGTTGCTATATAACGGAAAACCAGCGAAACTGCGTTGCTGTGGAAGAAAGGAAACTTCCGGGACATTTGCAATGCCCAGCCTGCTTACTTTCTGTCGTCCAGAATGTCTCCATTGTGGCCTAAAAGAGAGAACAAAGGACGAAGGACATTCATGTGGGCGTGCAAAGCTTCGAAAGTGATTCAGGGTAAGGTACGAGATCCACACGATAACAAACTTAGTAAAGTATCACGGGAGTACAAGAGACTACTTTTTCTCACTTTCGGCAATTTCACCTGTATCACCTGTACCACTTGTAGTCTCAATGATCGTCGAGTGACTCGAGCGGACGCTAGTAAAGCCTCCATTTTTCCCTGTTGCGTGCAAAAGCAGCCCAGTGGGTTCTGCTCGCTCTAAGGTCCCGTCGACTATCATATCTTTCTTCTAGGCGCTTCGTGAAGAACTCTGACCATCGAGTTGATGGTTTTCTTGCAATACATTTAACAACCCGAAAAGTACAGTCATTAACGGCTCTTGTCCATCGGTTGTCATTCATGCGGATTACGTGGCCGGTCCACCTCATCGTCGACTGTTTGACATATAGAACGGCATTTTTGATTTTTGATCGTTGATGCAGGTCGAAGCTTCGGATCTGTTCCTTTACTCATGTGAAATGTCTTCACGGACATCGTTTTCGTGAGATTTAG
>MQTX01000048.1:18520-36062 GCA_009735665.1 Angiostrongylus cantonensis
CGAAGACCAATCTTTCCACACGTTTTATCAAAGTCCGCAAGCATACGTTCTGCCTGGCTAATGTCTGGTGTTATAAAAACGATATCATCAGCAAAGCGAAGGTGATGTAATTGCCGAAAATCGGTTTTCACTCCCATATTATCCCATTCCAATGTTCGCATGACGTTTTGGAGGGTGGTGGTAAATAATTTTGGAGCGATTGTACCGCCTTGCCTAACTCCTCTTTTGACGTCAACGTTAATATCGTTCTAGAATGGAGAAATTTTGGATGTGAAATTGTTCTACAGCTCGACTCCTTGACTACCAAGCGCTTCCATGAACGCTTCTACCTCAATTGAATCAAAGCCCTTTTGTAAGTCGATGAATGTGAGACAGCGCGGTCTTTTGTATTCTCGCGATACTTCAATGAGCCTTGTTATCGTGTGAATGTGGTCCATCGTACTAAGGTGGTTCTGGGACTTCGGTTTTTGAATTTAGCGGCTTTTTTCCTTTCAATGAGAAATGGAATCTTGCACGAAAGAGACGGTGGTCTAATTCCGTGTAGAATTTTGGGACAACAGCCTATTTCGTGTGGTCTACTTCGTTATGGTACTCCCCATTGGGAGATTCCCACGTTCAGTGTTGAGGGTGGGGCTTCTGGCATTGCGAATTACCATGGATGGTCTTGCTCACCATGATAAACTCAGAGAGCTGCTCACCTTGTTCGTTCCATTCTAATTCGTGGGTGCCAACATGACGTTCTTCAGGGAAATCTCTAACGATAACCTTTGAGAATGTATAGTCTTCTCTGTAGAACTTCTCCAATTCCATACAGATCATTTGATGTCGGCGCGTAAACTACGATGCTTGCCAAAGCCGGTATTGATCCACATATTTTTAATCGCAAACTTCCGATTGGTGTTGTAAGTTGTTCGAATGAATTGATGTTCATGGACAAACCCGCGCATGCAAGAACGCCGCCACCGCTTACTACTCTACTATCGCATATTCGGAGTAACAGTTCTTCTCCAGTGTCATAGACGGCGTTGAATGGGTGGCGTCGTCTCGTCTCGGCAGGCTGATGACGTCGTACCTCATTGTTTGCATGAGCTAGTCCTCTATCGTAGACTTGAATGCAGGTGTACGTGCATTGTAGGTACAGATGGTCACCATAGTTCTTCGTGATCCAGGCAGCTTCTATTGGCCCTGAGATTATAGCAGCATCTCCGTACCCGTCCTACCCAACGCTACGAAATCGGAGACACTCTCGGGGTCAGAGAAATGAGGCTCGTTTGCGTAGTTTTCTTGTTCAGCAATCGCGTTCTGGGACTTCGGTTTTTGAATTTAGCGGCTTTTTTCCTTTCAATGAGAAATGGAATCTTGCACGAAAGAGACGGTGGTCTAATTCCGTGTAGAATTTTGGGACAACAGCCTATTTCGTGTGGTCTACTTCGTTATGGTACTCCCCATTGGGAGATTCCCACGTTCAGTGTTGAGGGTGGGGCTTCTGGCATTGCGAGTTACCATGGATGGTCTTGCTCACCATGATAAACTCAGAGAGCTGCTCACCTTGTTCGTTCCATTCCAATTCGTGGGTGCCAACATGACGTTCTTCAGGGAATTGATCCAAAGATACGGGGCCAGGTCGCGTGTAACCTCTGGGCATTCCTCCCTGCTACTCATTGCGGGAGTTTTCGCATTTATCCAAAAAGCCTGAAGGAGTTTGAGCGTTGGTGTCTTAGTTTCCTGTGCGAGGATATTGACTTTAACAGAAAAGAGCAGGTCTAGAGGAATCGGTAGCAATAATTGAAATACCACCGGATACTCTTCGTCGTCAATTAGTTCGTAACCGCGTGTATGACCGTCGATGTGAAACAACAAATTGCGTAATTTGCCCTTCCGGCAGGGACGGTGATTTCATGAGTTCAGGTACGATATACGTGATCTCTTGCAAGGATTGCGGAGATGAATATATTGGCGAAACGGGCAGACCCTTGTGTATCCGTATAAAAGAACACCTAGATGGCAAACGAAAAGCAATACAAAATACTCTACTAGGAACGCATAGGATACAAAAGCATAGCGGAGACGATTTTGATATAAAAGTTGCTATCCTCGCACGGAATCTTAAAACGACAACGCGCAAACTTCTAGAGGCTTTTTGGATAAATGCCAAATCCGCCAATGATTAGCAGGGAGGAATGCCCAGAGGTTACACGCCACCTGGCCCTGTATCTTTGGATCAATTTCTGATGTGGGGTGGCGCAGTCATCAACCATGTGCGACTATAATCAGCTGTTCTAACGTTCCTCATTGGAAGTCATGTAAAAAAAGCAGTGAGTTTTTCGAGACGCTGTTGATCATGTGATTGGCATGAAGTTTTTCGTCTTACTGTAAGTGTTATTGAGGTGTTTGGCCTAATAAATTTTATATCAGCATACCCTTCCAGGCTCTGAAGAAGGCGATACTGCCGAAACGTCAGCTACTGTTGTGTTGTATTGTATTGTGTGTTTTTCTATGGAAGTAAATGTATGCTGTATAACAACCTCGCGATTGCTGAACAAGAAAACTACGCATTCATATTCCAATGCCGAGGTTAATAGAAAGTCGAACCTGGGAACTGAGGCTCGTTTTTTTACTGTGTTGAGCATTTTTGATACACACCTATAGCTTGCTGGGCTCTGAACGTGGAGGCTGGGTATACTCACGAGTTGCTTGGCAGGCTCTCCCAGAGCGGACATGAAGCTTATTTGTTGGAGGCGACTCTTAACCGCCTCCGCTATACTATACTTCCCTGTTACTTGTTTGCAGGCTTTCGGCCGAATTGACTCGCAGAGGACAATCCGCGTAAAGCGAAAACGCACTCACACACGCATTCATGAGTACGCCTAGCAAATACAGAAAGTATGTGCCAAATCGGAGCGGCAGAAATGGGGAGTCCATTCCCCTGGATCCACCTGCGTTTCTGGGAAGCAAAGGTCGCTTTTGGTACGCGATTAACCCTCTGTCCGCTACCTAGGGAAGCGCCACGTAGCCTTGCGTACCCTTCATAGAAAGATTCTTCATGAGCTAATAAGAAACCTTCAGTGCCATATACCACCATTCTACAGAGAACGACCGGCTCCTGCCAAACGAGATGAAAGATCGCTGACTGTTTTAGGACACCCAATGAAGAAGGCGACTGTGGCAGTATCTCGCATTACACAAAGGGGAAATGCAACCTATGTCAGCGAGCAGAGACCAGAACCACCGCTTACGGGCTAAATTATCAAATATAGGAAGGAACGCAGACGTAATGTATCTGAACGACAACCGATATACACGTGCCGTTAGTGAATGGATTTCTCAGGAAGTAACAACAGGAAGATCATTTCTCTAATGGTAATGAAAACCCTAGAAGGAAGATATGGTGATGAGTGAGTTCCTAAAGTGGGCAAAATCCACTGGCCTACTTTTACACGCGACGGGCTGATACAGGTGATCACCAGAAAGTTGCGATGAAACTAGCCGCGGTTCCATCAATAGGCATACTGAATGGATTGATAGCGTTGTGTCATCGGCTGATCAGGCACACAATAACCCCTTTGACTTCCTATCCGCTAACATAACTATAAAACACTTTTAACGCACCCACCCAGTGCTTGTATTCGCGCCTTGCGACAGTGATCAGCTTTCCTGGATCGTGTTCATCACCATTTTTATAGACGCGTATCTAAAAATCCATTCTGAAGAATTTTATCGGTTAATCTCAACATTGGCTTTCCATTAAGCTCTGTATTGCTCAAGTAATCTGGATCAAAAAATTCACTGATTTATTGAGAAGCAGACACGAGGCTGTTTACAACAAGATCTGTTCACTAGAATACTGACTGAAATTTCCGGTGTTTCGCCTTCTACAGAGCTTGGAAAGGTCAAATTGACTCAGAATCTTCTTTGCCATACATTTCATAACCTCAGCAGAAAACTTCATCTGTAAATTTTAATTAAACATACTGAAGAGTTTCTTTCGAATACTTACCGTTTTGTTCTCCTCCAGTTATGCGGTGGAGACCAGCCCAACAGAGTCTTACATCTCAGCAGTCCTAACAATCTTGAAAAGAGAATAAAAACTTATCCACCAAGCTTTCATCTGAGGTTATAAAAGTTTTTTGGGTTAGCAGGTTGCGTGTAAATGTGATCGTCACAGGTTTTGAAGAGGAAGAAATCGCCGAAACGTTAGCCACTACTGTACTGAATGAATCCTGTTGTAAGCAACCTCTTGCCTGCCTACCGTTTATTGCCAATTAATCCTTTGAAAGCGGTTCTCTTCACGAGAAAGAAACCTTAAAAATTTTCGTTTTAAATACATTCAAATAAGCATTTAAAGATGAAATTTCGAGCAATATTTACGTAAGTTTGCTTTCGCATCTCCTTGCGCTATTTTCTTCGGCTTGAACTTTGAAGAAACAATGATTGAAAAAAATGCCACACCTTTGGGCCTGTATGGTTAATAGCTTTTCTATAGCAACTTACATGTGTGCACTAGGAGAGCATAACAGAGTGTGCAAAACAGAAATGATCTAATCCATGTTATCTTTCTTTCTACTTCAACAGTATTCCAGGAAATTTGTTGAAAATGTAACGAAACCAAGGCAGTAAGCGTGTAAGAAGTTCACTACAGGAAAACCTTAAAAAAACAACTCCATCTATTTTAATTAGTAATTAAACTTGTTCTTTCCAACACTTTGCCGCCTCATCGTGGCGGAGAGGTATTCCTGGGTGTCGGACTGCGATGTAGAGCGAAGGGATTCATCCTCTCGGCGAAGTTTCCCGAGCTGAAAGGAGTTCGGCGTTTTCATCAGGAAGTCAAGCTAAGAGTAAACCAATATCTGGATCTACAACCGTCCCGTTATCAAAGTCGCATGGTGGCAAATCTCCCTCTGATCCACAAGGGGCGCAACTGGCTGTGGTGGTGACGTCCTGAGGCAGACATTGGCCTAGTTGACCTCGTGCTCCATCTCTGTCTAATCATTCCACAGAGTATTATCATAGATATCGCAGGTCGTAGCTAGGCATTTCTCTTCGCATATCCCAAAGAAGCATAGAAATAAGTGGCTTTTGTTCCACAAATCGAATGACATTTATGTTTTGGAGCCTTTTAAGTTACTTTTTCCTTTCATAGCCCGGTTGAAGTGTTCCAATTTAAACATCGTGATTAATAAAAGGTCGTTACTGAACTTCATCATTTCTATGGCTGCCATCACCGTCCCGAGACAAATTTCCTCACATGGTCTGCTTAGCAACGGATTTTGGTCCGAGCAAAATTCCAAGTTTTTTTCGAAGTGGATGAGTATAGCTGTTCGCTCTTTTGGATGTCGTGCGCCAAAGTTCAAATTGCCAGGAATTGGAAACTCACGTGGAAAGCAATGCTTGAGAGCAAAAGTATAAGAGTATACGTGATGATGAAAGAAATAAAATAAACGAGTAAAGTCACGTGAAGATAAAAAGTATCAAACTTGAAAAGAAATTACAAAATTGGCAGTAATTTGCGAACAACTTTAATTTTTTTTCTGAAAAACTTCTCTAGTGACGGGTGATTGCTGATGGCACCGTTAGGTAGGAAACTGGCTGAGAGAAACTCAAGTCAAGGGCCTCAGTGGTGTAGACAGAGTGCAACACTTGAGCCCTCGGAAAGGACAGTCGCGGTCGTTCTGGCTTGGGATCCTAATTTGCCAATACCCTAGCATCACAAAGGTTGCATTTCACATCATATCTTTGCTTGAAAAATATTGATGGGCAGTAAATAAAAAGCTAAATTTAGTGTTATTATAGTTTCGTTGTTCTCGCTAAATTTTTAGCGCATGAGGTTCTACTCTATTGGTTATTGGAACAGTATCTTCCAGGAAGAGTAGAATTAATTAGAAAAACGCACTGACATAATAATAGGCAGTGGAAGACATTACCATTCTAAACTCTCAACTGTCTAACGAAGAGATGCAGCAATTTGAAGCTCGAAACACCACGAAGTCCTGTCTTAAAAGGAAGATTGAGAATTAAGCGCAGACTCGGTGTTGGTGTTCCAATTTGATGTAAGCCGAGAGAATTCAGGGATTTAGTACGAGGTTTGTAATTCGTTTTGTTAGGGAGAACAGTGGTTGCCCAAATAACGTGGTGGAGCTACGCATCCCTCAGGGATTGATCAACGCTGAGAGCTTTATCCTTTATCCTTCATCCTTTATATATAGCATAGAGTTCTCGACATTGAACAACCCCTGAGGGGTGCGCCATACATTCGACTTCATTAGAGACCGTCAGAGAGGATTGAATGCTAATCTGCCCTTTATAATGGCTCGCGGTGGCCTACTAATACATAGAGCCAGTGCTGATATCCTCCCAGACACGTCTGTTACCAATTTGCCTGCTGCCAACCTCGGAGGGATTGAAGGCTTGGTGAGCTACAGGGCGGGGATCGATCCCATGTGTGAGTCGCACGGCGCCTCCGACCACTGCTTCACACGCGCTCTTATGTATACATATATTCATGCATATTTGTGAATACTGGATTTTCCAGTTTTATATAAAACGTTTGCTGAGTAGATCTTCATATCCACTGTGTAATTTATAAATAGTTAGAATCCAGGAATATGACCATGCTTGCACTCATGTGAGAAAAACTCTGAAGTCTTATTTTTCCCCAAATATCTACAAATTAATGATTTTATTTTCTTTTGAAAGATGTCTTGTTTATTATTAAAGAATTCTAGCGTCATTTTCTTTGCTTCAAGGATGAAATAGGTTGTTCACTTGGTGCTAGAAACGACACGACGTGAACGAATGTGATCAATCCGCCGATACTGACGGTTACAAGAAGCGCTTGATTCTACTAAGCAGGCAGCAGACATACTATTTCTACTTCAACTGAGCTCTACGAGAGATTACAGCATGCACTGAAGTACTCACACGAATTGCTTGAAAGTCGAAATCGACCATTACTGGCGATTTGGTGAAGTCGAACTCGAATTCACGTCGTTCGGCCCAATTTATTGAACTAACGGATTGCCAGTTGTCTCACCGTTCTCTACAACACTTTCAGATGCTTGCCGTATGGACGAAAAAATTGAAAAGCTTTCAGAGTTGAAAAAACGCTAATAGACGTTGCGGACTTGGTAAGATGTACAGTCATCCTTGTCCAACGGGAAATCGTTATCTTTTCTGAGTTGCTGTTAAAAAGGAAACATTGGAGTAAAACTGCATAGATTTTAGTAGTGACAGCGAATATGGCCGGCTTGACGTAGGACATTCAAATTCAGCCAGGATGTTTTGCATCATATCCATTCGGTTGCGCCAGCTGGTTGCCGTCTTTTACCACTTCTTAAGTTTTTCCCAGTTTTATTTGGTAGAGAAATATGTTTATTTGCCAACGTATTGAAAGGTGGCACACATCCGAGGCCACCATTCTCCTTTCGTCAAAGCCAACTACTCGTCGTTTATACTAAGGCAGCAGTCAACAACAGCACAGAGTTGAAACAATCCAGAAGATTGATGCCAGTCGTTGAAATAAGTAGTGAACGAGCACTAAGAGTTACTTGTTGTGTACTGAGTATTGCTAGCATTAGGGAATAGGCTTATCGCCAGACAACATATCGAACGTTTAACAAAGACGGTCGGTGGAATACTCAGTTAACGCATACGCTTATCGTCACTCAGTCTCTGAACTGTGCTCAGTCTCATGAATGGGTGAATGATAGAAACGCTTCCATAATAATTTATAATTGCTGGTCCACTTACGTAAGACACTTGTTCTCAAGATGCATGTACTTTTTTCTTCTGCTTCTTAAATCCCTTCTCTAATATTCATGAATAGAAATGATTTTCGAACCATTCGTGTTCGAGTTGTTCGGTACAGTAACGACTAGGTTCAGATGCGAAATGATTTTCAGTTATTATGCGAGAGCGGAGTCAAAAGCACGAAAATTGTGATTGCTGATGGCAGCGTTAGGTAGAAAACTAGCTGAGGGAAACGCAGAGCAAAGGCTCCGTGGCGCAGTGTGTAGTGCGTGAGTCCCCGAATGGGGAAATCGCGGTTTGATCTGGTCCAGGGTACAAGTTTTGCGAATATCTCATCATCGTTGCGGTTGTAATTCACATCATATTCAGCCGTGAAAAATTATAGTAGGCAGAAAATAGAATATTAACATTACAAAAATTGTATTCAAAAAATAAGCCGGACATGAAATGGACAAAACTGAATGCCGACACAGCGTCCTTGTTGTGGATCAGAATGTTTTGCAAATATCGAGAAAGAGAATGTTCGACTGTGTTGTGCAAATGACATCGAAAATGCCTGTTTTAAACGAAGTATTGGTTTTTGAATATCAGAAATGGTTAAGAAATATTAAAAGAAGAACAACAATAATATAACCGTAATAGAAAGGAAACAAGCTGAGAGACAGTCGAAACGAAGTATCCGCTTGGTATGCTGGTGAACGCGTTAGCCCCCGGAAACGGTAACAGCGCGTTCATTCCCCACGGTAGACTCCTGCGTTCCGGAGTTTTGCAAATATCTCAGCATCATTACGGTTGCATTTCACATGGTACCCTACAGTGGAAAATTGTAACAGTCAGAAAACAAAAAGTTTACGATGATAGTGACCGTTAGTTCGCTGACGCACAAATGCTGAGAATGTGAGTTCTATCGCGTTCCTTATCACTTGGCATTCTAATTTCATCATATTACGCCAAAATGGAAGAAAAGCATGAAAGCCTAGAGTAGACACTACGATTGAAGGATATTCAGTCAAGAATGCTCACTCAAATGACATTTCTGTGGTTGATGTCGCAACAGAATGGACTCTCTAGGTGGCGAAACTAATGGGATCAATCTCAACGAAGAAATCGAAAGACTTCGAAGAAAAAGAGACGAACAAAGAAGAGCAAAAACGAAGCACTTCGTATTTTAGCGAATTTATTTGTGTAGAAGCAACTTAGGCCAAATAGTTCTTGAGTTAGTTTTTGCGCCTAAAGTTATTAGTTATTCAAAGCCTGATGTCGGTTACAATATTCTCGCTCTATCCCTTTCAGTAAAATCAAAAAGGGAAAATTAGTGTGGAGGCAAACTCCAACTTCAGTCGTTTTGAGGTGTTTCTGTTTAAGAGGTTAGTTTTGTGTTTCGACTAGTCCATCGTTCAATACTAAATTCATTGGACGTCGTCAAGATTCCTGATCATTTCAAGTGACAAATGACCCAATTCACCGAATATTCACACTTTATGTCGAGCTGAGTCATAAATAGCAATCCATTTTATCGCAAGCCTGCATGTGAACTTGGTGACGAATGTTTGACAATGTTTAACAAAAAACTACTCCAAATAGGGGGAGGGAGCGTTTTGCTGTTCTTTTTGTGTGACATTTTCTGAAGAACAACTTAGACCTTTCGTGTGGAACTTCAGGCTCTTGTTACATGCCTTTTACACACAGTAGTTGACGAAACTTTGATCAACTAATTTCCATCGATCTCTCAAAATGCTGAGAGCGTTGGGGATCCCATAGGAATCATTGTTTTTGAAATTGCCAAACAAAAAAGAGCATCAAGACGAAGATATTGTTCATTAGGCTTCATTCTAAATGCTTAATTCAAAGTCATATAATCTTAATATGATTGTGTGTAGCGCTGTAATTTAAGCTGTTTCACGATACGTACTGGACCAGTTCCTTGTTCTATCGTCCGCTTCGGGCTATCCAAGCCCACACTCTTCCAAGTCGGCAGATTAGTACAGAAATTGTTTGAGAGGACAATAGCATTGATTCCATACATCAGTAGGCTACCGCATCTCAAGTGAAGGCCAAATACCCATTCACTCATTTCTACCATGTTTGAATGAAGTGGAATGCATTGCGCATCCGTCCAAGATTGACCAATGTCTAATGCTTTCAAGCACATTACAATGACTAATAATGCCTTTAACATGGCCAATATTCAAACTTGCGAGCAGAGCGGATCTTCAGCTATTTGAGCCATCGAGGATTTGCCTCTCCATCTTTCAGATACCGAAATTTACATTTTGACAAGGCAATATTGGTTCATTCAAGTTTTTTAAACGAAAGAATGATGTCCAATGAATAAGGGCTTCGCAAGTGTGGAAATCAATTAGCTAAGAAAACTACCGTACGACTAGAAGAGTACAGGTGCACACTTGCTAGAGAATGCGATTTGAGCTATCATAAACAAGTCGCATAGCAGAATGTTAAAGCGTCTCTGGCAGAACAATTCGCCTATTTAACAATGTGGATGAGATCTCAACAATAATCTAAAAAATATCAAAGTCGCTCACTACGCTACTATCGTTCTTTCTCAGCGCCCATGGATAGGTTGTTATAAACGGCTCCCACTTTCCTATTTTAGAAGTTGATTATGTCAGGATGATGAGAGAATCGTCTTTTGGTTTACGCCTTTTTGAATAATTTGAGTTTGATTCTACCGTTTATCCTAAACAAAACGTTCCAGAGAGTCCAAGGAGAGAAATGTTTCCATGATTTCTCCTGAAATTTCCTGCTTCATCCAAAGTGGAAAAAAATATCCTGCCTAATCCATAATTTTTTTTAAAGAAATGTGATCACTAAAATAGACTCGATAACCATTACTGTGTGAGAAGAGACCTGAAAAAGTCTTAGAACTCACCATCATCTTTTGGTTTTATAAAATTATAACAGGTGCAGATGTGAACGGATGAAAAACAGTCGAGACAGAATCAGCCTGGGTGGGAGTTCGAAACGAGTAAGGACAGCTCTTGCTTGAACACCGCCAATTATACATCGATTCTGGTGTTATGGAATGCTGCCGAGAAAACGGAACTCGAATAAGACGGATAAATAACTATCGACAATGACACAGCAGAATAGCCAAACGAGCAGTAAGTCCAACATGCAGAAGCATATAGAGTGCAGAGAGACCACAACACTCATCGTCGTCATCCATTCTTACACTTTTTCTTGCCTAAACGCATAACACTGCAATAAAGAAATTGAGCTGCACATTAATGTCTTAAGCCTCACAAAACAAAAACTTCAAATCTCTTCGAACAAGATCATCGCCTGTTAATGGAGAAGAAGCTGCGAGACATTTCGAGGGCTCCTCCAATTCGAGTTAATCCTGATTTTTCAATTATTTATCAGATGCTACATATGAAATATCTTATTTTATTGTTTCAATGTTTTAATTCTCTGTGTAAATTTTTGGATAAAATTTTTGTCTTTTATGCATGCTTGATATATATTTTTGAAGCACAAAGTCTGTTTCTCCTCATTTGTATAGGCTTTGACTTTAGTATGAATCAACGTAATATTCATTTCCTTTTTTCTACGAGTGGAAGAGTGGACATGCATGAGCTCGGGATATCATCAAGTGTGGGGTGAAGATAGTGCTGATGAATCAACATGGTTCCGGAAATTCCGGTCTGGTGATTTCGACCTCGAAGATAAACAAGGCGACGGCCGTCCCAATGAACTTGACGACGACGAATTGAAGGTACTAGTGGAAGCAAACACGCGAACAACTGCTCGAGAGCTTGCAGAACACATTGCCGTAAGCACACGAGCAATTTCCACTCAATTGAATCGCATAGGAAAGATTTTAAAAAACTCGACAAATGGGTTCTGCACGAATTAAACGATAATCGAAAAAAATCGCCGTTTTGAAGTGTCGTCTATTATTATTCTACGCAACAGAAACGACCCTTTTTTTGTTCGAAATGTGTCGTGCTTCGATTGCTTCGATACTTTACGACAAACGGAGACATTAAGCTTAATGGCTGAATTACGATCAGGCTCTACAGCACTTCCTAAAGCTGAAATCGCACCAAAAAAGGTCTTGGTGATGGTTTAGTGCTCTACAGCCGATCTCACTCATCACAGCTTTTTGAATCCGGGCGAAACGATCACGGCAGAGAAGTATTGCCAACAATTCGACGAAATTCGCCGTGGACTCCAACAACGACGACCAGCATTAGTCAACAGAAAACTATCAATCCTGAACGACGGTGACGCTCGACCACTTCGCACATTGCGGAACCAACGCTGCAGAAGCTAAGCAAGTTGGGCAACTAAACTTCGCCTCAGCCGTCAGACCTCTTGTCTACCGACTTTCACTTCTTCAACCACCTTATCAACTTCCTGCCCGAGAAATGCTCTACCAACCACGATGAGGCTAAAAGTGCCTTAAACGAATCATCGCTTCCAGAACTGCAGAATTTCATGAAAGTGGAACAAACACACTTGTTTTTCTTCAAAAAATATATTCATTTTGATGATCCATATTTCTACTGATACAATTTGGTGTGAAAAAGTAATGTTTATTTAAAGTTTACATTTAGAATCAAATATGTCGTATGTTACAACCTAATATATGGAAATCAAACGGTCCGAAACGTTTGCGGAGCTGCCTAATAAAGGATAAAAGGATAAAGCGCTCTCGGCTTTGCTCAATCCCTGTGGGATGCGCCATGCAGTATCGTTGGAGGTGATTGAATGCATATCTGACTTTAGAATGATTCGTGGTGGCCTATCGATGAATCGAACCAGTGCTATTATCCTTCCAGACAAGTCTGGTACCAATTTGCTGACCCCGGAGGGAAGGAAGGTTTGGTGAGCCATGGGCGCAAGGATCGACTCCACGCGCGTGTCGCAGTAGCGCCACCAATCACTGCGCCACACGCGCTGCCTTTTTTTTTTAACAAACATGGTGAAAAAATATTCTAATATAATTTCTTGATAACTCTTTATATTTACGATAGTGAAAACTCACTTGCTTAATTTAAAGAAAGCAAATGAATCCGACGAGCCTCGACGGTTGCAACCGGAACACGTTTTCGCTGCCCTAAACGTTCTTCCTCTACAAATATTGAATTTTGTCGAACAGCTCTGCTTCAAGAGACCTATCTTACTTCGGCTCGGACATGAGATCTTAATTTGATGAACTATATGCTGGTTAGAAATCATGTTTTGTGTTCCATTGTGTCCCATAGTACTCCAGTTTTTTTTCAATTGTACTCAATTTTTCCGTTTTTTTTTCATTGAGCAGTTCATTTTTTGTTATCAATACGCCACAGGTCAGAGGAAGTACTTTCTTAAGAAAGCAGCAAAAGTTCAATCAAAAGTCAGATGAGATTCTGAGAGTGTAATCAATAATACTGAGTATCCTATGGAGAGTTTAGAGCTAAGCATTTGCCTTAAATTTACTGATACACTCGCCACCTGCGGAAGTTCGGCCAATTTCACCCCCTCGAAATGCCATCGGTATTCGTAAAGTGGCTAAGCGCTGTTGTTTTCCGTTACCTATTATAATATAAATGGCGAGTACATGGAGATGTAATAAAGTTTCTCGAAAAGAAACTAACTGTCTCAACTGTAGGCATGATAGTCATCGTGTAGTGCGAGTGAACACCAATCAGCAATTACGTACAATTATGCATTGTTTCACTGACAAGCTAACATGAGGTTGATAAATAATATTTATCCGGCTAACATTTCTATACCCTCTTCTTCCTCAGAGTCGATGATACGAGTCGGTGCCAGCAGTCCTTCGTACTCTTGTTGTGGTACCTTCGTCGTCGTATCGAGATGGATCTACTTCGGTCGAGCACCGATCGAATGCGGCAATCTCACCCAACAGTCCGTCGTTATAGAGGACGGTTATTGTTCGGTGATAACAACCTATTTTGTGTACGTCGGTATTGTTATGAGCTAACACATAGCCCAAAAATATTTCAATATTTCAAAAATCTAGTTTCGATCAATCTTGATATGACCAAACACGATGACGAAGGCCTCAGAACGTCAGCCGAATAAAGTGTTAGATCATCATTGAAGGGTACATGTTGATTAGTCACATCGAGCTTGAAGGAAAATAGGTTTTTGAAATATCAATTGACACAGTTAATCTTTGTCTGAATAGGTTCTTATAATTCAAGAGAGATAAAAACTTATTTCCTTTTTGGCGCGAGGGTTTTTTCTAGTTTTCTTTTAACGAGGTTATAGTCGTTGGTGGGTTTTCGTGCTCTTACTTAGCACATATTTATTTTAGTATGTTCCTGCCAACCGAGACTTCAAACTCGTTGTATGGGTGACCGGTTGGGCATCGTTGACTGTTATGCAGCACCGAGTTTCCATCACACGTTATAAGTCAGCTAAAAATGTTTTTCTACTATTTCTAATAATAAACAAGTTGCAGATTTCATGGCTTTCTGGTCTCTTCAATTGCTGACCTAGTGGGTAACTCCATTTGCGAAGCCTTGTAACTATTCCAAAGCAACATAGTGGTGAGCTGTTGAAGTACGTTCTACTAACTACTAACCTACTTGAAAGACCCACTATTTCCCTGATATTGCTGATTACTGTACATAATTCTTACGCGCTGCTCTTGTTGAAATGGGGCGTGGTTGGTATTAGTTATTGTTGCTATCACGACTCGGTGGCTGACGTTTCCGCGACCTCACCTTCTCAAGACCTTGGACGTATTTAATTTGACTCCATCAGCGTAATTCCGTGAATTGTCTTCAATACTAATGAAGATCCATTATATTAAACAGACACCACTTTACTAAAAACTGTTAACGTTTTTTAAGTTGTGAGACCACACATGTGATGTTCACGTGGGAAGAAGAGTGAAACCCATCCAGATCGGCAAATCAATCTAAGACAAGGCACTAGCTACGTTTAATAGTGAGGCCATCGTTTTTCCGGCTCATTTCTCAATTGTTGACATATATTTAAAAACGCTCCAAGAGTCTTGCACATATGGCATTCGTTCCTTTCTCTCGCAATCGTTGTCCATGGTGGTGGTCTTGTTCGAGCCTGGTAGTAGGATCAAGCTTCAGTTTTGTTTTCTTTTCGAGCAACTCCTAAGTAGCGATGGAGTTGAGAACCGATCTTCTTGCTTGAGGAAGTGAGATGAATTCGGCACAGCTTTTCAGTCTTTTGACAAGCAGCTCATAGTCTTCGGCTAGGTCTTGTTTAATCTGCCAGTTAAATTTGGACAAGACTTCGTCAGAATGTTTTCGTCATATACAGCTAAACTTTTTCCTCGTGGTCAATGCAGGTAATTCTTCTCCAGCTTGTGGCTGAATCGAATCTTCGCGCTAAAAAGGCGGTGATCGGAACCAAAACAGAATGACGAGACTACCAATGTGTCAAGTAGGCACCATTTTCTGTTTGTCAGAATATGGTCGATCTCCGCTTGAGTCATGCCGTTGGGAGACTCCCATGTCCAGCGGCGGCTTTCTTTCTTCTGGAAAAGCGAGTTTCCAGGGAAGAGACGTGCTGCCGATAGAAGTTCTGCTAGACGGTTGCCATTCTCATTTCTTTCTCCTAATTCAACATTTCCGATCCTGTAATAGCTCTCGTTGGTCTTTGCTATTCTGGCGTTGAATTCTCCGTCAACAAATTTATATGCTTTACCATTGTGGATGACTTCCTCATCCTAATAGTACAACGCATTTCATTCGTACTCATCAGCTGCGTCGGTCGCTGAGTAGCACTTGATAGTAGTGATCTTCTCATCATGCGACAGTTGAAGTCGGTGGACGGCTATGTGAGGGAAAAGATTTCGTATGAGTCGATGACGAGAAGGACAATGCAGAAGTTGACAATGACAACAAAGCCTTCGCCGCCGACGTTTCGTGACGGGACCTTTTCTTCATGGATCACAAGGAGCCCGTTGCTTACTTGGCGTATGTCGGTCTTCTTGATTTTTGTTTCTTATAATGCGATCACATAAAATTTAATGCGATCTGTGGCTACAAGAATGGCACGAAGATCGGCGTCTTTGGAGAGTGTTCTGGCATTATATGGGCATAGTAAAAAAAAAACCCTGCGTGACCCGAGATTTTCTGGCCTCTCACCGGTCATCTCACTGCCTGGCGTCATAGACGGGAGCACCCAGCAAGCGGGGTACTGAGGATGGTGTATTGCGTATGTCGGTCTTCTTGATTTTTGTTTCTTATAATGCGATCACATAAAATTTAATGCGATCTGTGGCTACAAGAATGGCACGAAGATCTAGACGAACAATGCTCGTTTCTTAATTAAGAATCTCTTTTCTACTTTTTTCTAAAGATGTTTCCTACTTCTTTTCTTTAACTTTGCCAATGGTAGAACAGCTCCATCAGATGGTGCCGACATCCGCATAACTTTGATTTTGCAGCTCCTTGTCATCTGACAGTACCGTGTGGTAAAGCAACTATTCCCAGAATAGTTTCTATTTCTTTCTATATTTATCTCTGTCTTTCTATTACTGTATGTTCTGGTGTAGTGATCATAATGAATGTTTCTCAAGTTGATTTGCAAATGTAGTAGTACGTAAATATTTTGATCCCAGCCTAAGCAACTTCGATCCCTATAAACAGTCTTGTTATGCAAATCTATTTTTACGATCTGTACTTTTGTTAGCTATTACTGTCCAAAGGGCATTATGTGTACAATAATGAAAAGAGCATTATGCGTACAATAACAAAAAGGGGCACGAGGATGTTTGCGACTTCCGCCAGCTGCTCTTTGGACTCGAGAGGATTTCGAAACGGTAGCCGAGGATTGGGTTCGGTAAAGAAGCTGGACCTGTGCCAAGTACCGCCTTCTCCAAAAGCATATAAATAGCCTCGTGAATTGCTATTCGGACTCACTCCTGTCAGGGTTCGTCCGTCTTTAGATCCGTACCGTATTGATCCCGTATGTCACCAATGTAGATTATCGTTAAGTCATCCTGCTCGTAGTCATTACTGTACATTAATTTTATCATATCATTATTAAATGACAGTTGCGAATTGTACATTAGTTAAGCATTATCGCCAATACGCCACGCTTCCCATCACCCCAGTATATCCTTATCATTATCCTGACCCTCGTCCACGTTTCAATGTTCATTGTTTATCAATTGATCTGTGGTGCGTTGTCAGTAGCGGCGGTTATCCTCAAATGCGTGCTGTCTGAAACGCCACCGGTGGCATGTACCATTCTTCCCACACGGTACGCCATGCGTACAAGGCCACTAGCTGGCCATCTTATGCTGTGTATTTGTTAAGCGGCTATAGGCTTATCATTTCTCAGTCGTTATCTTCCTGGCCCATGATATCTTAGGCAATGGTGGCACCCATCGATGCTCAAACTTCACGTTGCAGACATAACGTTATCCAAGACCAGCCGCCTGACAGTGCTCCTCAGATGTCTCATCTCGTTCATATTCACATCAACCATCGAAGCTTAGATAACTTGCTATCCTCATTTATCAATGTGGAAGTGCACATAACCGCTGTACATAAGATCTCTAGCTTAGCCTAATGCATGCCTCGTCTGCATCTCACTCTTCTGTTCTTATAGCCATCGGCATCTTGGCCACAGTACGCGACAGTGCGAGCGCCATCATCCACATCCCCTTACTCGTCATTGTTATCAAGTTGTTGTTATCACAGTGTCAATGTTGTAATAGTATTATTTACAATACTGTTGTGCCACCACGGATCTCCCTCATATGAGGGAACTCGAGCCGGTTAGTATCGAGGCTACGTGGCGCGCCCCAGGTGGCGGATAGGGGGTTAAT
>MQTX01000048.1:38519-79436 GCA_009735665.1 Angiostrongylus cantonensis
TTTCACAGAAGTAAAGGATGGAATCCGAAGCTCCGACCTACGTCAACGATGGAAAATCAATGATGTCGTTCTATACGCCAAATAGTCGAAGATAAGATGGGCCGGACACGTAATGCGTATGAATGATTACCGATGGACAAGAGCTGTTA
Organism: Angiostrongylus cantonensis; assembly: GCA_009735665.1. Lineage (NCBI taxonomy): Eukaryota > Metazoa > Nematoda > Chromadorea > Rhabditida > Metastrongylidae > Angiostrongylus > Angiostrongylus cantonensis. The sequence continues at coordinate 38,669 of MQTX01000048.1, forward strand.
GTGACTGGATTCCTCGGGATGTCAACGTACTTCAGGAAGACCACCACCGGTCAGAGTTCTTCGCGAAAAGCCTGGAAGAAAGATATGATGCTCGACGTGTCCCTAAAGCGAGCAGAATCCCCTGGGCTACTCTTGCACGCGACAGGGAAAATGGAGGATTTACTGGCGCCCGCTCGAGTCACTCAACCATCAACGGGACTACAGATGATACAGGTGACTCTTGTGGCTTTGTAAGACTTCATTAGCAGGTACAGCACCTCATAACCTCCAACTTGCCTAATTTGTGTGCCAGTAGTAGTTTTCCGTCGATATTAATGTTGTTCTGATGTTGCATTTATGTCTATAAACGGTTTAATTACGCAAGTTCGAGGTATTGCCCTCTGACGACTACTAAAAGTCCCGCGTGGCGTCTTCTCACGAAGTCAAACATTCTACTTAAAGCTAGTGGCTATTCGGTGCCAACAATTGACTCAAAGGCCTATTTTCCGCTAGCAACTGCAAAATGTGATCTTCCGAGTATTTGAACAACATCGACACATGGCTTCAACCAACACCGGTATGAGCAAGAAATTGTATTTGTTTTTATACTTTAAAAAATGAACTGAGGTAGAGCCTCATGTGAACGATTTCCAACTCTTTTATTACCTTGCGGCGAATCACTAAATTGAACTCATACGTTATTGAAGCTGTGCAAAATGTATAATGAATAGTAAGCCGTCTTACGTTCATATGATTATAACAGCAATGGTATTCTCACCAGTCACCCCTACCAATCAAAAATATGGTCGTATTTAATACAAATGGAAACCAGAAAAGGTTTTTTGGAGATTTTGCAGCTATCCAGCGAAGTGGCTGGCAGGGGGGCACAAGAGTTCACTTCTACTGAAGAAGACTTGGGAAAGCTTGGAGAAAGATTGGCGAGCGGTTCAACCGAATATCGCCTTTACTCAAACAGAAGAAATAACTAACTTTCAACACGACCTATATGTTCAACAAGTAAGCTATGCTATTGTGTAGATGCTGTTCCTATGAGTTTCGTGTATCCACTGTTTATGCGCCCAATCCTTTACAATGACTCGCAATGGCCACCCAATGCATTGAACAAGTACTGCTATCCTCCCAGACAGCCTGGTACCAAATTGCCTACCCCAGAAAGATGGAAGGCTTGATGAGCCAATGGCGCAAGCATCGACCCCACGTATTTGTTTTCATGAATGAACACATTAAAGAGATAAACCTTTACAATCTAAAAATCAGTGTGTTTTAAAGAGACAAATTCTTCAAAATCTAAAAATCAACGTCTTGCCAATTAAGTACCAAGAAGCTTTAATCTCATTGTCATAAAAATAAGTGAAGAATGCATAAATCAAACTAAAAATCTTAATGAACTCATTTTTTGATCTTTAATTGCTTGTCATTTTGAAGGTGGATACCAATACGGTGTTGTAACCAATAATTTTTCCACTTACAGGAGCAAGAGAAATAGTACTTAAAATGCAGTAGGAATGTAAAATGAAAGACCTACCAGTTGTGGAGTGTTTAGAGAAATACATACTGTATGATGCACTCTGTGCCCGTCTAGAGCTATTCGCCCAGTCACCCATTTGCTCGAAACGCGGTCGACCTTCGATGGACGCGGGCCAATCGCGAATGAGCAGCTCGATCTTCGATGGGTACGTACGACGTACTAGGCACGCACAAGGAGGTAGTCTCAACTCGTCGGTTAATTTCTCATTGTCTTAAGCGAACCGCTGTAACGCTAAAATTCGCTACGATTGCATCAAGAGCGAACAATTTATGAGACAAAACTAGGATTACTACCGGACACCTGTTCCTCATTATTAATCGTTGCACTACACTCCCCATAATATCAGACCATGAAATTCAATACATTCTCTTAATGCGAACAATCATGGAAAAAAACCTCTACGCTAGTAAATTTGGAGAAAAATGTTGATATTTCAACATACACATTCATTAAAAGTGCCGGTCTCTTGAGTGGAAGACAAAGAGGTAACCTCAATTTAGAATGAAGTAGCGGACGTTTAGGATGATACCTTGCTTGTTCAACACCATATCGGTTAATTCCTCAAAAGAAAAAAACCTTGCCGACAAGAATGCTCATCCTCTCAGCGTTCAAACGTCCAATTATGGGGACAACGCTCCTGATTGTGACGTCTATTGACTATTGCTTGCCTCTTTCTAGATAGTTTGTGGGTCATTACAATGCCCCATGACAAAGATGTTATCACGATACAGTGTGGAAGACTATCAGCTAGAAGGCACCTTTGGTTCAATAAAGAAACTAAAAGGTTACCCGCACTTGTTCTAAAATTGCAGAAGTGATATGAGAAAAGCAAAATGTGTTTTGTTCATTAAACCCGTATTTCTAAAGTTTCAGCAGTTTTACGAAACTGAAACTGGCTTCATACTGCTTCTTGAATCGAAATTCACTAGACCTGAGTAGATTTGAAAAAAAAAGAAAAGGAAACTAAGCATGTGCCATTTAGCTTTGTCCCTTATTAAAAGCATAAGTTAAAAATATGGTTAGTGAGCTTGGTGAATTTAAGCCTGAAAGTTGCGTCTATCCTATATCGGTGACCTGAAAGGTCAACGAACGCGCGAGCGCTGTGGCCTTGCTATCCTGCAATAGTCGATGGTTGGAGGATATAGTTTAGAAGCCCTTAGGTTAGTATTTGGTATAAAGGATAAAGGATAAAGCTCTCGGCGTTGATCAATCCCTGAGGGATGCACCATGCATTCGACTTCACTAAGTATCGTTGGAGGTGATTGAATGTATATCTGGCCTTTACAATGACTCGCGGTGGCCTGCCGATGTATCGAGCCAGTGTTGCTATCCTCCCAGACGAGTCTGGTACCAATTCGCCAACCACGGAGGGATGGAAGGCTTGGTGGACCATGGGTGCAAGAATCGATACCACGTGTGTGTTGCAGTAGTATTTGGTATAGCAATGATAATTTTTTTGTTCAACCAAAAATTGATATGTAACACTAGGAAAAATAAAACGGTACTCTTGGTTTTCTTTTAGGCAACTGATGGCAAGCACAAACAATGATGCCCACAAAATCCAAGGTGTCCACTGCTGCCAACTTTGATGAAGCGGCTAATGATACCATATCATCCGCATAGAAAAACATCTACACTCAGATTCTTTTCAGATTATTCATAAATTCCAATACAAAGACAGAGTGTTCAGATTGATCGTGTCTGCATAAGTACCGCTTTGAAAGCGTTCAAGTCTCGTCGACCCAGTGCTGAAAAGAGCGTATCAGGTGCGTCTTGCATCCGAATGGTTGCTGACTGGAGTGTCGGCCAGATAGACGAAGTGTCCGCGCTTCCCTTTTGTAGCTCCAAGGCGGACACGAAGTGCTCGATTGCTTCCCTTTAAGAAAAAACGATGACATAGCTGTTAGATTCTTACATTCTCACTAGCACTACCACCAAATATGCGCTAAACAATCCTTGATTTTTAAGCTACGTTTTTTTAAAGAGATGTGTTCATTCAGAGGAATAAAATTTAGCACTATGCTGATAATGGTGGCAAATTATGATGATTAAGCCACAAAAATTAATACGGTCTATTTCGTTACACTCGCGAGTTTTACAACTACGTGAAATGACATATCACCGCAACTTTTCTTCATCTAAAAAAGTGCAAGCAATGGATTTTTTAGTAGCTTTGAAATAAATGTCCAATATTTACTCACCTATAACTGTTAAGGTGAAGACAGCTGATTCCAAGATTATAGCGTGCTCGTACGTAGAGTGGATACCTCTTAAGTGCTTCTCTATACGCAGCCACGGCTTCTGGTGTACGATTGCCGTTCGCTAAAGTGGCGCCGAGGCGATTCCAAAGACATGGATCCTGTGAGTGAGAACAAGCCGAGATGATATTTGTTATAACGAACACAGCTATGGTTTAAATCTTGAGTCACAACAAACATTTCCATAAAACTAAAAAAACGGGCACTCAAAATCGATAGATATCTACAATTTCGAGTCTAACCAAATTTCTAAAATTGTAGTCGATAAAACCACCCCAAGTTCACCTCCTCATCGTGGATGGGAGGTGTTCCTGAGTGTCGGGCTGCAATGTACAGAGGGGGATTCATACCCCTGGCAAGATCTCCCAAGTTGAGAAGGGGTCCGTCCGGCGTTTTCATCAAGAAGCCCAACTAAGAGTAAACCAATGCTTGGGTCAGTTGCCGCCCTGGTACCACAAACTAGACGCATGGTGGCAAATTTTCCTCTGATCCTCGAGTGCAGCAACTGCCTATTGTGATGATAACCTAGAGCAGACTTTAGCCTGGCTGACCTCAGGACTCCAAGAAACGACATTGGCCAAACCAGCAAAATCTCGAAAAAGGAAATTATGCTGGAGCCCGCACAACCAGTGATGGTGAAGCATCCAAGTATCCAAGCAAATATGTAGTCGATAAAAAACCGTTTTGTCATACACAAATGCACTCACATTTGGACGATTCGCTATGGCAAGTTTGATGCACTCGATTGCCCTATCGTAATTTCTATTAAGGTTGTACAGTACTCCAAGCGCATTCTGGAGGTCAGCGTCGGCTTTGCCTGATTGCTGTCGCGCGACACTCAGAAATCGCTCTTCAACCTGCAAAAGTAGTCAATAGTGAGCTGAAAACACTGTTGATCACCTTTTCATTCCTCCTTTCAATATTATTTACTTTTGCATGGAAACGGTTTACTACATCGTAAGTTCCATCTTTCAATAAAATCTAACCACGCATGAAGAAAACTTTCAGTGGTGTGCTATTCAAACTCTTACTGAAAAGTTATTCTAACATAAATTTGACGATGCTTGTCAGTAATAGCTTCTAGGAATGTGACATACCCAATTATAGTCGCTGGATGCGATTCGAGGCTAAATCGAGGAATAAAAACCTTAGGAAACTTATATGAGAGCAAAGTATTCAGCGTTGCGAACGTGAACACTGGTTGACGCTGAACTTCCGCATCACCATGAAATTTTTCACATTTACCTGTTTGAAGGTGTCGGGATCGACGAAGGAGCTAAAGCCAGCACGTGTTGTCTGCTGCACATTCGTGGGATCACCGCCCTGATGAGCCACCAGCCACTTCTCTAACTGAGTCAGGGCACTGTTCTCGGCTGATTCGTTCGTCAGCGAGACTGCTAGGGCAAGAAGAGCCTACGTAGTAATCGTTGATTTCCAAACTACAAAAGTGACGTGATCAAAACAAAGACAGTTCACAAGATTTATGTATTATACTTTGTCTACTGAGGTTATGGAAATGTTCGACTGAGTAGATTGCAAGTCAATTTGACCTTTCCAGGCTCTGAAGAAGGCAAAACCGCGGAAAAGTCAGCTATTGTGTGCATAGTGCTGTAATAACAAGCTAGTGCTGGCTCATCAAGAAAAACAGCCGACAAAATGTTAGGAAAATGGGCATTTCCTAAATCAAGATCGACGGAAAAAAGTGTTTCCAGGATAAACGAAGTAGTTTCGAGAGTTTGGTGATCATCCACATACAACGACTTAAGTGATATAATTCGTAGCACTCTTTTGATGACGGCATGTCGTCTAAAAATTAGTAACGCATAGCCTGGAGAGCCTTCACGAGCCCATTTCACTAATTTGCTCACAAAAAAAAACTTTGATTTGACGGTACGAATAATTAGCAACAACATAGCTTAAGTCAAAAAATATACTTTCGAATATGTCTGACCTCCTGATAATCCGGTTGAATTTTCAGACATTCATTGAGAGCTAGTATGGCTTTAGAATCGTTCTCATTCTCTGCATGCGACAAACCGAGATGACACCAAGCCTGCAACTCGTTGAATTCATCGACGACTTTATTAGAATCTTTCTTTGAGAATAGAAGAATATTAATCTCCTACGCCTAAAATCCTAAGATTCTTACACATAAACGCATTTTCACCACAGTAATTCTTTTTCCTTCGAACAAAAGTCATTCATACAACGATCCAATAAATCAAGAACAATATTCCTTAGGATTTGATTTGAGAAATCCAACTGGTTTGTTTACCACATAAACACTATAAATATTCTGGACCACAAAAACCTTATTTCAGGTAAAATTAAGGAACAGTTTAATATAAGGTCATAACCAAAAGTGCCAGAAAAGTTAAGGGTTATAGCGTTAGGGGACACGATTCCCCCTAACAATGCACGCTCACTGTTAGAATTAGGCGCGAGTTTCTCACCAGCGCAGCCCATTCCTGAGGAAACTCTGCATAGATTCCCATGCAATCTGCACGAGCTTCATGATCGACTCTATTACAAAGCTATATACAAGAACGAAAAACAAGAAACAGTGATATTATCACTACCTCCTTTTCCTCGAACGTCCTTCACATAACAATGTATCAACGGCGAAATAGACACAAATTTCCGCATATTTTCGGACGAATCTCTCAAAATCCTCAGGCACTTTCTTGACAGCACAACAGCGCAAAACAACGCATGACGACGGACAAACGGATAGAAGAACATCGTTCTTAACACTAATTCTCATCCAGTTCTTGAATCACACCCCAGCCCATTTCAAGAATACCTAAATGTCCCTGGATCGTCTTCTTCACGAGCGTCCTAACAACGTGCACGTGGTGGTGATTTTCCACGTTACTATCCTTCACGCTAACGTGTCGAATAACCGTTTCGCATTGCAAGCCATGAGTTGAAATCATTACGCAGGACAAAAAAACAATAAACATGTATTGGTTCGTGACTTAGCAACTCGTGGCCCTCAGACTTCTAAAGGAGGGACTAAACAGCTAAGTATTCAAATTGCTTAGAAAATTGCAATGTAGTCACTTTTTTTGATGGTCGAATAATACATGAAATATAATCATAGTGATGTTGAAATATTCGAAAAACTCAAGATGGTGTCTGTGGTGGGGATCGAGCACGCCATTAATCTTTCAGGGGACTAACACGTTCACCACCACACCATGCGAGAAGCAGCGGTCCGGAGTTTTATAAATGTTCGGAAAATGCAACACTATTACACTACAATACAATGAAAATATTAGAGAGTTGTAATGAGACATTAACTGGCACCCACCCCTGCCAGTGTCTTTTGCCTAGGATGAAATCACTAGTATCCATCTCCGGGCATTAACTCTACTGTAGTTTGTCTTGTAGTTGATGACAGTTTTACCATCTGCTCACCACAACAAGATGTTTCAAACTAATGTTTTGACTTAATAAACAAGCAGCCAGAGTATATAATTTTCAGTCAAGGAAAACCGAAAGGAAATTGAATTCCATTCGTGAACATTCGAATTAATCTTTCCGAAAATGGCTACATCACGAATAGGTTCCGAAAGCCAAGGAACAAAAATTTAGCGGTTCGTTACCTATCCTCTCACCTCTCACACACAACAAAGATTGCTTGTGAGGAACATGTTTCGAACAGTTGTGTGCACAGGAAGACAGTAAAAGCAAGAATCTCTGCAAGTGGCGTGGCAAACGGCTGTTTCTCTTCGGGATAGGTTTAGAGGAAGGATATCGCCCGCAAACGATATGTGCCTCTTCGTTTCAGACAAAATAAATGCATCTTTAAAACTATGCTTTAAATAGCCGCTCTAGAGAATTCGGTATCAGTGGAAATACCACCAGATGGTTCGTAGGTCCCTATATGATCGCCTACGCACAACGCAAAATTGCAGTAAACGGTAGAGGCGGTGATTGCTCCAGTTCGGGTACGGTTTATCTGTTATCATGTAAAGCATGCAGAGACGATATTGACAAACGGGTAGACACTGCGCATCCGCATAAAAGTATACCTAATCGATAAATTTAAAATTAAACCAAATACTCTACTAACCGGGCATAGGACACAGAGACATAATTGGAGAAGCTCTTGAAGTAAAAGCCACTATCTTGGCAGCGAAATCCAAAACATCGGTACTTAGAACTCTTGAAGCGTATTGAGAAACTCCAAAAATCCAAAAATGGATCGCAAGCAGCAGTGCCTTTTCATTACGCGTGATCGCTCGCCACATCACAGGATTTTCTGACCTGAGCCGCGCACATTCCTCACCCATACCTGTATGGGTAACAAAACAGTGGGTGTTAAAAACCAGCTGTTTATTATGCGAATAAAAATTTATGTATCAAGTTTCGTCTTTTGAGGTTGTGAAAGTGTTTGGCTAAGTAGATTGCCTGTCAATTTGAGTTTTCCAGGCTCTGAAAAAAGAAACCGAAACCGCAGAAACTGAGCCATTGTATGTTAATAAATGTTGTTATAACGACTGCTGTGTTTGCTCATCAAGAAAAGCAATAAATAGTTTAATGATTGTGAATTTTTTTATGTTCATGAGAGAACATAAGTGTTCCGCAAAGGAATTGCAGATAGGAAAGGAAGGTTAGAAGAGAAAAGACAGAAAGTATCCGACACAATACAGTTGTATGAACCACTTAAAGACGTTAACTGATAAATACCAATGTCTCAAATAGCTACACAGGTACAGAAAAGCAAATGCGGACTTAGGAGAAAGTGGTAGTTAGTCAAAATAAACAGAATCTTCCACACTGTCCAGCCGAAGATTCAAATTTTATAAGCTCGGCGTTGGTCGTCTCAAAAAAAGTGCAGAATCCAATTTATGACTAACCCATAACCCTCCATATGGACACTAAGTTGGACACTTGGACGGAGTGTATTCACTGGTTGTGCGAGCTCTAGCGTAATTTCCATTTCATCGGAGTTTTGATGGTTTAGTCATTGCGGTTCCCTGGAGTCCCGAGGTCAGTCTATCCAAAGTCTGCTCCAGGTTACCACCACAACAGGCAGTCGCCGTCATTGTGCACCATAGGGGGATTTGTCACCATGCCACCAGTTTGATACGAGGACGGTGGTGGATCCTGGCATTGGTATCGTGCCTGGTACTCTAGTGTCAATATTCAGTTTAGTGAGTTACAGAGTTTATTTTTCTCTGCACTATGTGTATTCAATCAACAGCTAATCGAAAGAAAATCGAAACAGGATGGATGAGATTGGAAAAACCGTCCCCTACTTTTACAAAGAAAACCTTGTTTCGAAAAAGTTCAATCGTAATATGGTAAGCAATTCACCGTTAGTTCATCCACGTTTATTGTACGGAATACGCGGATATAAAGAGCATCGAAATAGATTCAACATGAGTCTCGAAATACTTCCAAGTGTTGACAACTATGTATTTGCAAAATGAATCATAATAAAACACAGTAAATAGTAGCTCACATATCATTGTTGTTTACAGAACAATAGAGTAAAGGCTCTTCTACAGTTAAGCTATGTTCACACTTCTTTAACCGCTCTTTCTTTATACGACACGTTTTCACATCTGTTGCACGGATACCAGCACTTCCCACATTCCATTCGTTTCCTCGCATCTCTAATCCACTAAGGTCTTCCAACATTCACGTGTGCGTTTGGCTGCTGCTTGAAGATTTTCATTTCATCTTGAATGTCGTAGAATGCTGCTCGAGTCGATTCTTACTGGAGTTCTGAGATAACCAGGCTAGAATGATCCCAAGAGTGATTTTTTCCCGCACAAGTCCGGTACCAATTTCCCGACCCATGAGGAATTGATAGGCTTGGTGAACCAGAAGCGGGATCGAACCAGAAGAATGCTCGTGATGATGGGCCCCACTACCACTGCATTTTGCCCTAAATAAGCACTCTAGTTATTAAAGCGTTTTTTATTGTCAAAAAACCAGAAAGTCTGCAACCATGGAGAAAACGTTCGTATTCCATTCAGATATCCATGCTAAAAGGCGCGCGTCCGTTATGGATTAAACTGTCTTTGCTCACATCCACGTAGTCCGGGTTGCTCACTACAGCCCCTACATGATGGTAACGTAGTACGTAATAAATTTAGAACATGTGTAAATCAAACGTTAAAAATAGGAATTTTATGTCCCAGCAACGCGTGACGCGATTTAAGCTAATCTTCTAATGGCATTTGTTATTTCATGAAACCGGAGTGCGCATAGGGGTCATGTTGAGCAGTGTTGTTGTATTAGAAAAGGATAAAGCTCTCAGCGTTGATCAGTCCCTGAGGGATGCGCCATGCATTCAACTTCGTTAAGTATCGGTAGAGGTGATTGAATGCATATCTGGCCTTTACAATGACTCATGGTGGCCTACCGATGTATCAGACCAATCTTTCCACACGCTTTATCAAAGTCCGCAAGCATATGTTCCACTTGGCTAATGTCTGATTGTATTAGATAGTAAGAACAATTATTATCAGCTAATCCTTATTTAACGATCCCACTAAGGAAACCTAACCAAACGTTATTCATAAACAAGAATTAATAAGTTAAGTGTTAGTAGTGAACAGCATCAAGCATTATAAGTTCCTATGGTAACTATTGCCGGAATACTTACTATTCTTTCATCACAGCGTAGGTCTGTGGTAACCACATTCGTGGTCCTTCATATCGCTTGGCGATCTTGCAGCATGTGAACGTTTTCACCTCATTGAGAGAAACTTTGGTTGTCGTAAACATTCTTTGTTATCCACATTCTTTCCACACAATCGGAACCATCCCTTTGTGTGTTGCATCTGTTCCAAACCATCACGGGTACGCTAAAGGTTCCGGACCTGTGCCAAAGTACCGCCTCCTCCAGAAGACATTTAAAGAGCCTCGTGAGTTAATATGGTATTTGTCCCTCTGTTCAGAGCCACCATGTAGTTAATCCAAGATGTTAACTCTTATGGTACGTGGTCACTGTTGTATATTAACTTTGCTGTCATGTACCTCTAAACACGCTAACTCTGCTGTGTGTTAACGTTAACCTCATCGCAGTATACTCATACTCATACATGTATTCTCTAATACGTTAACGTAATCGCAATGTACTTACAAATTAACGCATAACCTCATCGCAATGTTACCACATGCTGACATGTAACCCTTAACGTGTTAACCTCATCAGAACGACATCACAGGCCTACATGTAGTGTGCAACCCTATAGTATTGTTGTTTGCAAGTCAGTTATTGCGGCCTTACATAAATCCCTTAATGTTCCTAAATCTTGGGACACTCTTGACGTATTCTGAATGCACATGGCACTGTTTAGTAACCTATAGCAAGGATACTAACCCGCCTTACCCTCACTTATTGATCACGATGCAATATGGCAGTCTGTATTCTGCCGATGTTCGTATTTCGTTATTCTTGAATTATTATTGTTATAAAAGGTTTAATTACCAAAGTTTGAAATATTGCTCTGCGACAATCACGAAAAAGTCCCGCGTGGCAACTTCTACGAAGTCGAGTATCCTACTCAGAGCTAGCGATCATAAGGTGCCGAGAACTGACTCGAAGACCTAATTTCCGCTAGCAACTGCTATATCCACCCTTCCCAAACGCTTTACTGCCTCATCGTGGATTGGAGGTGTTCCTGGGTGTCAGAATGCGATGCAAAGCGGAGGATTCACTCTCCTGGTAGGGTCTGCCTTGCTAAGAAGGAGTCTGGCGTTTCCATCAGGAAGCCTAGCTAAGAGCAAACAACCATTACCGATATCAGGATCCACCACCGTCCTGGCATCAAACTAGTCGCATGGTGGCAGATCTCCCTTTGATCCACAAGGACGGCGACTGCCTGGTGACGGTGACGACCTATCATAAGGTGCCGAGAACTGACTCGAAGACCTAATTTCCGCTAGCAACTGCTATATCCACCCTTCCCAAACGCTTTACTGCCTCATCGTGGATTGGAGGTGTTCCTGGGTGTCAGAATGCGATGCACAGCGGAGGATTCACTCTCCTGGTAGGGTCTGCCTTGCTAAGAAGGAGTCTGGCGTTTCCATCAGGAAGCCTAGCTAAGAGCAAACAACCATTACCGATATCAGGATCCACCACCATCCTGGCATCAAACTAGTCGCATGGTGGCAGATCTCCGTTTGATCCACAAGGACGGCGACTGCCTGGTGACGGTGACGACCTGGAGCAAACTTTGAATCTCGGACTCCAGGGAAACAAAAAGGTTAAACCAGCGAAACTCCGAAAAGTGGAGAATGTGGTGGGGCTCGCACAACGAGTGGGGACGAGCCATCCAAGTATCCAAATAAGTATAAGTATCCCATAGAATTAGAATGAATCCTAACTTCCAAGTGAAAATGACATCTGCGCTAAAAAATTAGTGCCAATCTTTAACTTACAAAAATAAAGTAAAGGGAAGGTATCCAAAACTAACGGTGCTAATCAGTGGAAGCATCATGATAAAGCCATGAATAATCGCGATTTGCAGAAAGGTTATAGTGCTAATAAAGGGTTAGCAAAATTGTTTCTCAGTTTCAGGCTTTCATATACAAGCTCGTCTAGGAATAAGCAGCTAGAACTACCGCTAGAAATCTCATAACAGACGATCAACTCTTGGGCTACATGGGACAGCAGTCATTGTAATCACAACAGCAGATCCATAATAATCCCACTTTAAAGCAAAAAGACCGACATGAAATTTAAACTCAGTTTATTTTAATCTATTAATTCAGTCTGATATAAAGAAATAAATTGAATTTAAAGTAAATTGAATTTTTCAAAATTTAGGTCAATTGAATTTAACGACAAAGGAAGATTGCTGAATAGATCTCATTAAAGCTGGATTTATTAGGCACTCATCACCCATGCACAAAACACTAAGAGATCTTTTCACCCACATTTCCTTCATTTCCTTCTAAACCCTCAACGTCTAAGTGATATTGGCACCACTGCGTGCCATTCATCAAGATTTTTACCTGATAAGGCAAACTAAACGTGTTTAAACGTTAAACAACGCGTGTTCTTCACATCATACCCTGCCATGAAAAACGAATAGGGAGCAAATAAAATGTTAACATGGTGATTTCAACTGCAGTTCAGCATAACTGCTTTCAATGGTGATTTGTGATCGCCACATTATTCCTGTTGATGGGAGGCTACTTATAGATCCGATTGAATAAAAATATGGCTGAGAGAAGGGCAAAGCAAGAGGTTTCGTTGATATGGTGGATAGCGCGCGCAGACCTGCTAAGGGGTCGTGGGTTCGAAGTCCAATTGAGGTTTTAAGCCTGGTTCTTGGCAAGATCTTATCTCAGCATCCTTTGGTTAAAGCATTTAGTTCAAAAAGTGGCCAGTAGTCAAATATTTCACTACAACTACATTATTGAGGTAAATCCGTTGGCAAAACACTGGAATTTTCTCTATGAAGCGATGCTCGTATAGTTAAGAACAAGTATAAAGAAGGACATTTCACCGTGAAAACAAAACCAGACCAATTCTTTTGTGCGCTGCAAGATTACAAAGCTCATCACACTAACCACGTAAAACATCACGCTTTCTGAGGAGAGATTGCAGTTCAACAACGTCGGTAGGTAACTTTCACCAGAAACAGTATATCTAACTACGAACAGAAACTTCGCCGATGATTGTTCAGGTCATCAGTTTGTCAATGGTATATATGCAATATAGATGAGACAAAAACAGATGACTAACTCTCAAAAATCGCCTAGTGCAAATTTCTTCCGAAGACAGAGTGACACCCAAGAAATTTTACAGAGAAAGCAACTAAGAATTAAACTAATTTTTTTCCTTTTTTGTTTTCATAACCATAGACATCGTGGGTCAAAAACTTTTCTTGGTCTGTTTTCTTTTCAAATTCATATTGAACTGGATAAAATAAAGACTTATCTGAAAGATTAACTTGTACCACGGACTTTGGCATCATTGGGATTCCTCTGTACAGCGGCCTCATAAGCAAGCATAGCGTTACCGAGGTCTCCAGATTGCATAAATCGGTCGCCCTCAGCCATAGGATCGACATGGGATAGGAATGGATTGTGAACCTTAATTTGAAAAAGTTTACTTAGACAAGTGTTAGTAGTATGAACGATTAAGCTCTCATTTACGAAGAATAACTTACGAAGCACTACACTTGATTTAAATGACTTGAACGTTGGGCGCATAAACAGTGGATACACGAAACTCATGGGAACATCATCTACACAATAGAATAGCTTACTTGGTGAACATATAAGTCGTGTTGAGAGTTAGTTATTTCTTCTGTTTGAGTAAAGGCGATATTCGGTTGAACCGCTTGCCATTCTTTCTCCAAGCTTTCCCATAAGTCTTCTTCAGTAGAAGTGAACTCTTGTGCCCACCTGCCAGCCACTTCGCTGGATAGCTGCAAAATCTCCAAAAAACCTTTTCTGGTTTCCATTTGTATTAAATACGACCATATTTTTGATTGGTAGGGGTGATTGGTAAGAACACCACTGCTGTTATAATCATATGAACGTAAAACGGCTTACTATTCATTATACCTTTGCACAGTTTCAATAACGTATGAGTTCAATTCAGTGACAAATACGCCGTAAGGTAATGAAGAGAGTTTGAAATCGTTCACATAAGACTCTACTTCAGCTCATTTTTTAAAGTATAAAAACAAATACAGTTTCTTGATCATACCGGTGTTGGTTGAAGCGATGTGTCGATGTTGTCCAAATACTCGGAAGACCACATGGTACTGTCAGATGACAAGGAGCTGCAAAATCAAAGTTATGCGGATATCGGCACCATCTGATGGAGCTGTTCTACCATTGGCAAAGTTAAAGAAAAGAAGTAGGAAACATCTTTAGAAAAAAGTAGAAAAGAGATTCTTAATTAAGAAACGAGCATTGTTCGTCTACCCTTCAGAATAGAGTGACTTCTTTTTCTTACACTGAGTGGAAGCGATCACTGATAACCAGCACTCAAATCGTTGTTTTACGAACAACATAAATTCATTTCGTTTTGCGTAACTCAGCTATGCGTTATTCTTTTACACAATCCGGATCCGGCATCAAATGTTTCGTGGGTCCCAGTACTTACCGCATTCAATTCATTTCCTCGCATCCGCCACATCCATTAAGGTCATCAGGTAGATTTTCTCCGGTTGTTTCCTGTAGATCTGTGGCCTTCTTCGTGAATTTTGTTAATGCTGGTCGACTCGATTTTCCAACAATTCCGGGATAGCAATAGAAGTGCGTCCTCGTGGTGAAGACTTGGATATGCCCTTGCAAGATTACGTAAGGACTCCAGGGAGTTGCACGGCCAGCAATACACCATCCTCAGTACCCCGCATGCTGCGTGCTCCCGTCTATGACGCCAGGCGGTGAGACGAACGGTGAGAGGCCAGAAAATCTCGGGTCACGCAGGGTTTTCTTTTTACTATACCCGTATAATGCCAGAACACTCTCCAAAGACGCCGATCTTCACGCGCCGATCTCACATGGCCGTCCACCGACTTCAACTGTCGCATCATAATAAGATCATTATCTTAACCGTTTTTGTCTACTGCCTACTCTTTTTGATGGCAGCGTATATTGCGAAATATAACTGTAATGAAGCTGAAATATTTGCAAAACTCTGGACCGCAGGTGTCTATGGTGGGGAACGAACGCGCTATTGTCCTTTCCGGGGAGTAACGCGCTCACCACCACACCATGCGGGTCCTTCGTTTCGCCTGTCTCTCAGCTAGTTCTACCGATCTTTTGCCACCAGCAATCACCCAAAGATTATTATCATCAACTGCTACTCACCGACCGACTCAGCTGATGAGTACGAATTAAATGCGGTCTACTATCAGTTGTATTAAATCATCCGCAATGATAAGGCGTATCACAAATTTGTTGTCGGAGACTGCAACTCCAGAATAGGAAAGGCCAATGAGAGCGAATATAGGATCCGAAATTTTGGATTAGGGAAAAGAAATGAGAATGGGAACCGTCTCGTAGGACTCCTGTCAGCAGAATGTCTCCTCCATAGAAACTCGTTTTTCCAGAAGAAAGAAACCGCCGCTGGACATGGGACATTCCCAACTGCATGACTCAAGCGGAGATTGACCATATTCTGACAAAAAGAAGATGATGTCTACTTGACACATTGGTAGTGTCGTCATTCTGTATTGGTTCCGAACACCGCCTTTTTCGGGCGAAGATTCGATTCAGCCACAAGCTGGAGTAGAATTCCCTGCATTGACCACGAGGAAAACTGCAGTTGTTTTACAGATCACATATGAGACTCGCAAGCGCTACCAGGCTCGAACAAGACCACCACCATAGACAACGAATGCAAGAGAAAGGAACGAATGCCATATGTGCTGGGGCCCGCACAGCACGTGAAGACAGACCATCTAAATAAATAACCAAGTATAGAAGGGCATCCCCGAGTGAATATGGTTCATTCGAGAGAGGTGTTCCACTGAGGAAGACTGGGTTCGATGAGCAACGAAGACGCCACCTCGAGAATACGAACAACTGTGGACCACCGACTCGGATCATCGGCTCTGATGAAGACGATATCGTCGAAACATTGGCCGAAAATAAGAAATGTTATCAAGCTTGTACAAGCTTGTCAAAGAAAGAATACATTTTAATTAGTCATACCGAAGTTAAAAGGAAGTCGGTTTTTAAATATCCTTGTATACTGAACTGCAACGGCTTTAATGTCCAGGCTTCCATGACTGCTTCTATCTCAATTAAATCAAAGGCCTTCTCTAAGTCGATGAATGTGAGACAGAGCGGTTTTTTGTACTCTCGCGATAATTCATTGAGTCTCGCTATCGTGTGGATGTGGTCCATCGTATTGGATTCTTTTTAAAACTCTGATTGCTCACATGGCTGTCTTTCTTCCAGTGTTCTGTCGGTGTTGTTTAGCATGACTCGAGTAAAATGTTTGGAGACGACTGATAGCAAGCAGATTGGGCGATGGTTGCCGATACCGTGGAGGTCACCCTTCATGAACAATAGCATTGTATTGCTGGTCGTCCATTGAGTAGGGACTTTGAATTCAGAGAGATAACGTGTGAAGAGCCGAGCTATTGCATTTACGAGGACTGGTGGAGGGTTCTTCAGGTGATCAGATCTTATCTTTCCTAGACAGTGCTGCTCGAATTTTCACCGAGGAAACACCATGTCAAAATTCGGAAGGGAGAATCGATGGTACGACATATCCATACTGCTTTACTTCATATGAGAGCAAGACATATTTCTCTATTGCTTTTATCGACGCTGCTGCTACCCCGTCTGGGCGTCGGAGTGCAATCATCTTGGTCTTGTAGTTGGCGAAGCTTCGGTGGGCTTTGCGAATGCTTGTCCCACCCTCTGCAGTTTCGACAATTAATGCTGTTCTTCTCTCTTTAAGATCATCTTCTATCACTTCTTTGCATTGTTTTGCAAATTCGGACGTGTGCTGGTGGTTGCCTGCACCTTGTGCGATTCCACGCTGGGGTATTAGCTCAAGTCTTTATAGCGACAGGCGTTTCTTGACAATTTTCGAGCTCTCAGATTTCATTGCGCTAATGCAAAGATGTTGAATGAGCCAATCGCTTTATTCGTCGTTGTTGTTGAGAACGGATTCTTCACAACAGCAGAGGAATGAATTGAATAAATGTTGATTTATGGTGGTATTGGGAGTTAACTTTTTGGATGTAGTGCTTTTTCTCCTTTCTGCGAGAAATGGAATCTTGCACGAATGAGGCGATGGTCTGACCTCGTGTAAAATTTTGAGACAACAGTGAAATCGTCTACGCAAAACGTTTCATTTACTATGATGTGGTCTATCTCGTTACGATACTCTACATTGAGAATCTTCGACGTCCAGCATTGAAGATGGGGTTTTTGAAATTGCGAGCTCCTATGTAGGTATTAGTCGTCGTGATAAATTCTGATCGCCTCTCATCATTTTCGTTTCATTCTAATTCGTTGGTACCAATGTGACGTTCTTCTTTGTCCAATCTTAGCGCTAAAATCTCTTATGACTTTAAAGAATGTAAGGCCTTCTCTCTAGAATTTCTCCATCCTTACACAGAACGCTTCGTCTTCTTCTTTGTTGTAGTTTGAAGTCGGCGTGTAAACGATGAACATTGTCTAAGCCGGTATTGATAAACTTTGCTTCAACAATAAATGTCTAATTAGCGTTATTAATTGTTCGAATGAGTCGGTGTTTATGGCTAAAGTGGTTTTGACGAAAACGCAGACGCCGACTCTTCTACTGTAGCATGCTCCGAAGGACAGTTGCTTTCCGGTGTCATAGGCGGGACTGAATGGATGGCGTCGTCTCGTCTAGCCCAGTCCGATGACAGTACCTTATCCTTTTCGCTTGCATGATCACCTCTTCTATCGAGGACACAGATGCAAATGTGCGTGCACTGTAGGTACAAATCGTCACCTTAGTCCTTTACGATTTATGCAGCCTGGAATGACCCTAAAATTTTGGCGGCCTCTTCGTACTTGTCCTATTCAACACTGCCGAATTGGGGACTTTTCGGGGTTAGGAGAATAAAGCTTGTTTATGTTATTGTGTTTAGCTTTTTAATACCACCGTATAGCTTGCTGACCTCTGAACCCGGCGGCTGAGTATACTCACAAGTAGCTTGTCAGTCTCTAATAGAGAAGACAGAGTTCATTTGTTTGAGGCGACTCCGACCGCCCCTACACTTCCCTATTGCTTTATTGTAGGCTAGTGGCCGAATTAACTTGTAGAATAGAATCCCGATAAATTAGAACACACACCCACACATACGCCCACGCACACACACATGCATAGCGCGCCCTAATAAATAAACCATTCAACAAATCGGTGCAGCAAAAAGAAAGACCATACTCTGGATTCACCTATACCTCAGAGAAACAAAGGTGTCATTTAATCCGTGATTAACCCCCCATCAGTCACCTGGGAACGCGCCACGTAGACTCTGGATCCCTCATATGAGGCAGATCCATGGGATCCGCGAAAATAATGTATATATTTAACTATTTATATTTAGCGAATACCCGACTAGAGATCCTTCCTTGTAAAAATCCACAAAATTTGAGACTACTCAGTGACATTGAAGGAAACAAGGGTCATTTAAATATTGGGACTCATCATATAAAACTGAAATTCGACAGTACACCGATAAGCCAGCGTAAGCTGACAACGGAAAACTAGTTGCAAATCAGAGCCTTGCAAAATGGATCGTGTGAAGCGCAAAGCGTTCAGCGTTGAAACATCCGCGAGGGATGCACCATTCATCCGACTTCATCAAGCATCGGAGAGGTGGCTGAATGCATATTTGGCCTGTGGAACACTTATGTATCAAGTCAATGTTGCTATCCTCTCATACAAGTCTGACATCAATTTGCTGACTTTAGAGAGATGAAAGGTTTGGTGAGGCAGGGTCGTAAGATTTCACCCGCGTCCGCTTCAATGTATATTGCAGAGCACTTCGAAACATAACGTTTCAATCTCTGGAAATATTTTTATATGAACGTTGGATGGCAAAGGAAAACCAGTTCTAAAACGGAGTGCTGCACAATAAGTCTGGAAGTATTTAAAATGCCAACAGGGAAACAAGCCTGAATTAAATCAATTAACCGGATGGTTCACAAAAAGCAACGACCCGAGTATAACAATGAAGCAGTGGGAGTAGAGGAGAGCTGTAGAGTTTAGGACCTCTCTTTCAATCATTCAATTTGAAACAAACAATTGGCTCAAGGAGACATAGAAGACGACCTTTTTAAAAGAGATGTTTTTATACCCCAACTAAGAACGAAATAGTGTATGCGTGTCAAAAATTGAAGGAAATACTTTCAAACTAAAAAGAGTAAGGAGCAAACATTTTGAAATAGGATATGCATTTAACCGGATGGTTCACAAAAAGCAACGACCCGAGTATAACAATGAAGCAGTGGGAGTAGAGGAGAGCTGTAGAGTTTAGGACCTCTCTTTCAATCATTCAATTTGAAACAAACAATTGGCTCAAGGAGACATAGAAGACGACCTTTTTAAAAGAGATGTTTTTATACCCCAACTAAGAACGAAATAGTGTATGCGTGTCAAAAATTGAAGGAAATACTTTCAAACTAAAAAGAGTAAGAGCAAACATTTTGAAATAGGATATGCAATAACTTCTTTCAATTCTAGGCAACTAATGATGTTATGATTTATCTCATGTACCTTCATATCAAAAGTCGATGGCGCTGGAGTAGCCAATGCTTTCTGTCGCAGGAAATCATCTGCGAACTGTTCACCAACAGAAGATGAAGGCAAAAGCGAATAGAACCCTTAATGAAGAATCTCCAAAAAAGTGCACAAAAAATGAGGCTTGATCAGAATTCCGCTAAAAAGGCACTTTCAGAAATCTTTCTATAGCGCTATCGAACTGAAATGTCACACTGAGCGGCCCCTAAATTTTTTCTGAAAGAATATTGAGCACAAATCGAAAGCTGACAGTTTTTACAAGAGTCAAATAACTACAAAGAAACCATATTCCGAAAAACGTTTTTTATTAATTCAATCGCCTCAGCAGAGATTTGCACAGAAACAAAGTTTGAAGGAATAGCGGGCGATAGTTTGTTCGCCTCCAAAAGATTCTCTTATGAAGCACGTATACAAAATGAGTGCGCTCGATGAAGGGAACAAAATTACGTCAGTGCGAACATCAAAAAATTTGGACTGGACGTATTCTGATGAAGAAAACTTGAAGTCTCAAGATTCCTAGCTTTTGCAAATAGTCACATTACTGACGACAAGGTAGTGATCGTCTTGTGCTAATTCACGTAATTTTAAAGAGTGATTCCGCAATGTTTTTGTTCTGACCCATGAATTTCCTTACTTATCAACCTAATTTAAAATCGGCTGTAGCGCAGTGGTTAGAGGTGCCACGTGATGTATAATACTCTATGATCCGATCCTACATCCCGGGTTAGCCAAGCGATCTATTCCTCAGTGGTACCTAATTTGACATCAAAATTTTTTGGAAGGGTAAGATACTGGCTTATTGTCGATAGTACACTGCAATAAATCATACAGGATTGATATCCATTCGATCACCTCTACCATGCTTGTTGAAGTTGAATGCATGGCGCATCCCTCTGCAAAAAATGATCGACAGCCTCGTTCTTTATTCTTTTATAAATTTAATCTGTACGATGTTCAAGTTGAACAACATTTTGTTCCTACCTACCTTACTGATTAAAAAAAGCTCTCGGCGTTGATCAATTCCTGACGGCTGTACCATGCATTCGACTTCACTAAGCATTGCTTGGAGATGATTGGATGCATATCTGACCTTTACCGTGACTCATGGTGGTCTACCGATGTACCAGAGCCAGTGCTTCTATCCTCCCAGACAATTCTGGTACCCATTTGCCAATCCCGGAAGGATGGAAGGCTTGGTGGGTCATGGGCGCGGGAATCGATTCTCGTATATGTTGCAAGGCGCCTCCGACCACTGCGCCACATGCGTCCCTGCTTTACTCTGATACAATAAAACAAGACGATTCGCCTACAGTGATTGTGCTCAAATTTTAGAGGTGCTGCTTAACAGCCATTCCAAATTTTTCTGAGAAAAGCGCGCATTGAATAAACTTCCAGTAATTGTAGTGTCTCAATCAGGTGTCAACATTACTAATACGGTCGGATTATAGAAAGTAAAGACGCTGTTATTGAAATATACCACATGTTTCGAATTCTCAGAACAGAGGGTTCAGTTATTAGCTAAAACATTTGAACCATTCCGAGTCTAAAGTCGAAAAAGAAGCAAAAAACAGAAAAAACCGCAGAGTACCCTAAAGAGAAAGCATTGCATGTTCAGATCGAGTGCCAAATATAGAGCACACAAATTCCCACAATGATGATATGATTTTGATTTAACAACTTGATAGCTCCCAGAAAATTGCGTACGTCTACTCGACTGCAGGAAAACTAAAGCGGAATCAGAAAGCGTGGGAAAAAAATCTAATTTCTAACTATGACCGTCCACCAGAGGGTTTCACAAAACTTACTGAAAGAATTTGAACAGTTACGAATAATATAGAGACCATAATATAACACATGAAATTGCTCAATTATT
This sequence comes from Angiostrongylus cantonensis, assembly GCA_009735665.1. NCBI lineage: Eukaryota > Metazoa > Nematoda > Chromadorea > Rhabditida > Metastrongylidae > Angiostrongylus > Angiostrongylus cantonensis. The sequence goes on from MQTX01000048.1 coordinate 60,553, forward strand.
GATCCCCTTTTAAAGCACAAAGTTACACATTACCATCACTATCGAAGAGAAAAGTTGACTTACCAACATGTCCAGTCTTGTACTTACTTATAAAAACCCATAAGTTAGTATCCAGCGATGACCTAGCGTCTACCAATCCATCATTGTTTAAGGTTAGACCGATCAAGGACTTTGAAGTACGCGTCACGATCCTCGCAAAGGAGACGAAAACACAAGCGCGCAAAACACTGGAGGCGTTCTGGATTAATTCCAGAAATCCGAAAACGAACCGCAGGGAAGAATGCCTCGTAATCACGCGTGATACTGGGCAGTATATAAGCCTATTATTTTGAGGGGAAAGGCACATTACGATTCCATGTGAATTTTGGGCGGTTGGTCTCCACGTAACGTATTCAGTGAAAGACTCATATAAAGCGGTGAGTATTCGATGAAGCCATCTTGTGTTCGTTGTGGTTGAAATCTTGGTTTAGCGTTTTCTTTGTTTGATTATGGAGGCGTTTGGCCGGGTAGATAGCTGTCAACTTGACCTTTCCAGGCTCTGAAGAAGGCGAAGTCCGCCGAAACGTCAGCTTATTTGCGAATAAAGAATAATAATAACACCTCGCGTTTGCTCAACAAGAATACGAAGAATTACTATCGAAGCGTTCCAAATTTGCTTGGCTGTTTGAATATTGAACGGCCCAACTTCAATAATGACGAACATCATTTAATTTGCAACTTGTTGCGTGAAGAAGATTTTCTCTCTCTCTCTGCAGTTTCTAACGCCCTGCTAGGTCTTTCCCATTTCGATATCTTTTATCAGTTCGCGACTATGTTGCTGCCATAATGTCAATGATTCCTAGCACTGATCTGCTCTTAAACAAGCTTCCATACTCTTCTCAGGAGAGTCCACTGGCCAATGAACCTTTATTTAGCACCGCACTTTGAAACTCATAAACTGTTTAGACACTAATCCACTTCAAACTAAAGCTCATTGAGGATACAGTTGAAGATGGCTACTCTATGAGCGATCCGAAAACAAATTCTTAAAAGTATTAATTTACCATGACTAAAATTGGAGAGAATCTACTTTCAAATCTTCAAAGTGCCACTACGAGTTGAGAACATTTGCTTCTTCGTGAACAAGATTGCAAAGAACACTGCATATACGGTAGTCACCACTATGCTTAAATCGGCTTAGAACATAGCAATGAACAAATCGGAGTAAACTGTAAACACATTACTTCACGCTTCGCTCGGAGATATACAACCTTTTTTAGAATTCAGCATTGAGCCAGCGGCTACGACCATTGGCACAGCTACTGGCTTTGAATGAAAATGTCGAAGGGACAAGCACTTTGAGCGCATTTCATCAGAGATGAATTATGCTTAGATAATAGAGCAAGACTGCGCCTCATTCCGCACACCCCTGTTTTGGAGGCCATTTTTTAAAGAATGTGTTCCTCTATCTATACTGACATTAGGAATCGCTTCATATTCACTACATGTTACTGCTTAGGCATGGAGACTATGGCTCTAACTTTGCTTCAGTTCTACAAAAACACACGACGTAGTAGGACCTATTTTTGGAACCTATAGATCCACACCACTTGATATGTTATTGTTAACAACTTTACTATTAGTGTAACAATAAAGCCTATGCATAAATAATACAATAACGAGAAAAACACCGTACCACTTTTAACAGTCTGAGCTACACGTTGGTTGGAAGCATTGTAGTTCTGGGCGAGACTCACAAGTGCATTCGGCCCTCCACAGTCCGCTTGCACCATCGACTTCATTCTGTTGAAAATACAATTAAAAATCAGTGAATCAATTAGCATTGTCCCATAATATTCTCGATAGCCCTTCCATGTGGAAGTGTGCTAAAACACATGTTTGCTGGTAATCGAGACCAATAAACGAGAAGAAAGTCGCAATGCTTGTTCAAAATACAATTGGTGGTACCGAATGTCTTTCATATTTCGCTAAAAATCATTCATTGATGTACTAAAGATGTGGATAAGCATAAAATCATCACTATAATCTCCCATTTATGGTTTCCGACATTCAGCTTAGAGGTTTCTAACCGAATACTGAGGACTCGGAATTCGAGGAAAGCGCACATAATCGCGGTTGATCAGAATGTTCTGTGACAGTTAAGTCGACTTATGTTTTGATGAGTTGTATGCGTTTGAGATTCTGTCCTATGTTTATGACCTTATGAGTTCTTTCGATGCGAGACAAAGACGTGGACCATCGGCAAGAATCGTTGGCTCTGATGAAGAGGAAGACGTCGAAACGTTAACCGACTAAACATCTTTATCAACCTAGTGTAAGCTCAACAATACCAACAAGTGTTGACTTATGTTTTGTGCGTGGGGTGAAAATAATTTTCAATGTGCTTGTTCGACGTAGGGGCGACAAAATTTCGACAAGAGTAAGTTCCACTATCTTCTCGATCTCTCTATGATGCAATGTCAGAGTGACATAAAAATCAACACACAGCAAGCATTCACTTCCACTCGTTTCGGCCCGACAGAGAATAGTTTTTAGAAGGCACCATGACTAAGGATGAAATTTTTGTTTTGAACGTGAACAATGTGTGTAAACTCTAGTGCTACCGCTTTTTACGGGTTCCAGAGCAGGCAGAGAAAGTTGATCTATTGTTAGCTCACTTCGAAAGAAAAGAGGTTACTAGCTGACAACGCTAATGCGAAACCGACAATAGCCGTCTTCTAATCCGCTGAGTATAATTAGATGGCTTATGTCTCAGCCAAGAACACGTCCGATACGCGAACACACTTTTCACGTAAATGATACATAGACACTTCGATTCACTCAAACTTCTACGTCTTTCTTTCATATCTTGGAGAATGACCAAGAAAAGGACAACATTAACATTAAGTTCGAAGGCGAAAACAAAACGAGAACCCTTTAATCTCATGGTCGTCGGTGGCACTCTACAGCTTACATGGTGAGTTCTTGAGTTGTAAGGGTAAGTTCTTCGCGGCTGACATTCCAAGGTACCCAGAGTCTTGAGATTTGCTGTAGATATTTATCTTCACCAAGTAAAATGCTAAATTTCGAAAAAAAAATGTGTTAGGAATGTCTTAAAACATTCTAATTAACCTAATAGCTTCAAAGACACACTTCAGCTATACTTTTTTTTCCTTCGTCATGATTCAAAGGCTGGGCATAAGCAACATTAAACGAAGACCGTGTTTTCTACTTCAAGTGTTCATGACCACATCAAGCCGGCCTGATTAAAGGTTTAGGAGACGAGGAAATGGTTCCTACTACCATCATGTAGTAACAGGGAAACGGGTGATTAGAAACTACTCGATCAGCAGTAATTCACCTAAAACATGCTGAGAAGCAATTTTCAAATTTTCGAAATGAAATAAATGAAATGACGAATATTCGTGACCAATCTGGAGGTCCAAATAAGAAACCTTTTGAGAAGCTCCTTTTAACGAATTAAATACTGATGTAATTGTTAACAAATCATCGCAAAGGTAAATAGAACAATGTTAAGAGTAGAAATATCATAAAAGCTATGAAAGTTTGAAGAAGAAATTACTAGAAAACGAAATCACTGACGAATTGAGCGGTGATGAAGTGTCGCGGGTACGAGTGATGATAGTGGGATCGATTAGATAGTGGGAGTAGAGAACGTGCGGCGCCACGCCACATTACAGTTCGAAGAAACCAAGCAGGAAATTTAGGCGGAGTGAATATGTCCAAACTGTTTACTTCTCCCCTCCTGAATAATAAATAGTAACCGGAGATTCCTTTTATAACCTAGCGAAACCATTTCTTTCAACGTTTCACCGCATAATTCGTGGCAGGGAGGTGTTCCTGGGTGTCGGACTGCGATATACAGCAAAAGGATTCATCCCCTGGTAGGATCTCTCATGTTGAGAAGGAGTCTGGCGTTTCCATTACGAAGGCCACCTAAGAGTAAACCGATACCAGGATATACCACCATCCTGGTATCAAACTTGTCTCATGGTGGCAAATCTCCATCTGATCCACAAAGGCGCAAACTGCCTGTGGTGATGACTACCTGAGGCAGACCTTGGCCAGCCCGACCTTGAGACTCCAAGGAAGCACAACGGCTAAACCAGCAAGACTCCGAACAATGGAGAATATCCTGGGGCCGGCCCGTACAACCAGTGAGGACGGTCCGTCCATGTATCCAGGTAAGCATTCATTTTTATATCATGTTTTCCTCCAAATTAGACTGTAGTCAAGCATTTTCATCAATTTGTGATTTTATTTGAATATCTGTACGACATAGTACTTCTCTAGAACAGTAAGGATTTTATCGGCAAAATCAAATTATCTCAAGAACTGTCCACCATTCGTCTATTTTTATATGAATTCAGCGATTTCTCTATGAATTACAGTAGCCCTAGTAACTTGACACCGTAATGTTGTGTGTTGGACCTAGTTTTGTTTTGGTTCTACAAACTTTCTTTTCACAGGCAGTCACAGTTACTTGTAATATTAGACACGTGTATTAGACACCATATATCTTCTTCTCCCCCCAACGGTTTGCCGTCTCATCGTGGATGGGAGGTGATCCTGGGTGTCGGGCTGCGATCTACAGCTGGTCTCCGGCAAGATTTTCCAAGCTGAGAAGAACCCCGGCATTTTCATAAGGAAGCCCAGCTAGGGATAAACCAATACCATGATCCACCACTGTCCTGGTATTGGACGAGTCGCATGGTGACAAATCTCCCTATAATCCACAAGGACGGCGACTGCCTGTGGTGGTGACAACCTGCAGCAGACATTGGCTGGGCTGTTCTCGGGTTTTCAGGTAAACACAGCGGCTAAACCAGAAAAACTCAAAAAAAATGAAAATTATGCCGGGGTCCGCACAACCAGTAAAGACAGGGACCATCCAAGTATACAGGTATTTCCTCTTCTAAAGCCCCATTTTTGTTATTTTTATTATTTTAATTTGTTATTTTACATGCCTCGCCATCACATCTGTTGTGCGGCTCGGAGAACTTCATCCATTCGATTCGTTTTCCTCGCACTCAGCGTTCCAATTGATCTTCGAACATCTCGCTTATTGCTTCGGTTGCTGCTTGAAGATTCGATCCTCTTCATGAATGTCAGAAAACGGTTTAGTCGATTCTCCATGCAATCTTGGAGACAGCCGACTAATGGTTTTTCCTACGAAGAGTGGAGGAGAGCGTTAGGGCGAGAGGTCGAACTAGCACCTTGCTTCTTGGTGGACTGCATCAATAATAACTTTGCCATTGTGTTCGAAAGTCACGTAGAAACGCCATGTGATAATTCTCAGCACCGTCTTTCTACTAAGCTCGGTAGTGATAAGTTGGTTTTCTTCTTGAGGAGAACGAGTTGTTAAAATAAGCCTAGCCCTACAGTGGCTAACGCTTTGGAAGTTTCCCCTTTTTCAGCGCCTATAAAGGTCAGATCGGTAAAATTAAACATAGTCTAAAGAATACGTATTTTTCCTTGATGATTTCTCCTATTTATTTATTTATTTTTTATTTTTTATTTATTTTTTTATTTTTATTTTTTTTATTTTTTTTTTACTATTTGTTTTTATTTTTTTTTATTTTTTTTCTACGAAACGTTAGCCGAAAATAACTGTAGTTATCAACCTCGTGTAAGCTCATCACAGAACGAATACATATTGATTAAGCACACCGAGGTTCAAGGAAAGTCGGTTTCGAAGCATAGTCTAAAGAGTCCAAAAAAACCGACTTCTATAACCTCGACATAATAATCGGTGTATTCATTCATATGTTCTTATGAACTGATCTTTTAGAGCTCATGCGAGGTTAAGTTGGTATACGTTGTCGGTACTGATGTTGCTGTTGATCGATGGATGACAGTGGATAGCTGTCTAAAGAATGTATTCCTAGTGCGATTGAAATCTAGGTTCCGGGCTTTTTTTTTGTTGGAGTTATAGAAGTACTTGACTGGGAAAACTGCACGTTAATTTGGCCTCTCCAAGTTCTAAAGAAGGGAAAACCGCCGGGAAGTTCCTTTTGTTCCCTTTGCATAAACCTTTGCATTAATAGTTTATTTTTTGATCAAGAAGAAAACATAAGGACTTATTCATCAAGAAACGTCTGTCTTTAGGAACACTCAAGGTGGTACACCAATGTGGAATCGCCCAAGCCCCTAGACAATTATCAACTCGCTGCCGAACTTGCGAAACACTATAGAAAAGCGATGAAAGAAAGCCGAAACTAAGCTCGATCGACTATTGTGGTACGTTCAGCCACCCCGTGGTATTCTCGATTTTGTCGTGACAACAAGTCTCAAGCACGGGCATTTAAACCTTCACTTATAGTAATATCAATGCAAAAATAAAGAAGCAGTAATACTATGGAATGCAGATACAAAATAAAGAGCAATAACATGACCAACCAGCAAAGGTGGTATGAGGACGATGAAGGGAGAACGCTAACAGTAGTAGAGTATCATTAAGCACACAGGGTTTAAGTAATATGACGTGAAGGCAGCTATGACATGGATCAGTGTCTGAGAAGAAAAGCTACTTGGCACTGTAATACAGTGCTTGCATGAATGGATTCACAAGTCGATAGCGACCTTTATGCTGTGCTTATGAAGTGGGCGGAGCTACTAGCTGGAGCACGTTGGAGATGCTCGCTCAAAGGGGATCTCGGCTTCCGAATTTTCTCCGCAATGTTACTTTAACATTAGGCCTAACAGAGTTGCAAATAAGCACTGATCCACCCACAACATATTCGTTGTGGATGTAGCAAAAAGTATAAAGCAAATGATTTTATCCTTCCTCAACGTTTGACTCGTAAATCCTGACGCTTCGTAGATGCAATGAAAAATCACTCAGTATTATCTAAAGAGCAGTCAAGATGGCGACTGCGCAGTAATGCGCTACTTTCTTGATTAGCAATCGCGAGGTTGTTATACAGCATACATTTACTTCCATAGAAAAACACACAATACAATACAACACAACAGTAGCTGACGTTTCGGCAGTATCGCCTTCTTCAGAGCCTGGAAGGGTATGCTGATATACAATTTATTAGGCCAAACACTTCAATAACACTTACAGTAAGACGAAAAACTTCATGGCAATTACATGATCAACAGCTTCTCGAAAAACTCACAGCTTTTTTACATGACTTCCAATGAGGAAGGTTAGAACAGCTGATTATAGTCGCATATGGTTGATGACTGCGCCACCCCACATCAGAAATTGATCCAAAGATAAGGGGCCAGGTCGCGTGTGACCTCTGGGCATTCCTCCCTGCTATTCATTGCGGGATTTTTGGCATTTATCCAAAAAATCAAGGAGTTTGCGCGTTGGTGTCTTAGGCTCCTGTGCGAGGATATTAACTTTAACTTCAAAATCGTTTCCTCTATGCTTTTGTATCCTGTGCGTGCCTAGTGGGGTACTTTGTCTTACTTTTCGTTTATCATCTAGGTGTTCTTTTATACGTATACACAAGGGTCTGCTCATTTCGCCAATATGTTCATCTCCGCAATCCTTGTAAGAGCTTAGGTATACTGTATCTGAATCCGTGCAGTCACCGTCCCTGCCGTAAGGGCATGTTACACAATTTTGTGTTTCACATAGACGGTCGGATAGGCGGTGACAATAAACCAGGATGTTTTTGTTACTTGGTTTTCGGTACCACTTTTTCATGTAACCGTTACTTGATAAGTTGATTTGAACGATAAGAAATGAAAGCCAGATCTCTTTCGATTTCTCCTGGGTGAATTTAATATACTCACACTGCTCATTCAATAATTTAAATCACTTGTCCATCTCCTGCTGAGTAGAGAAAGTGACAAAACAATCATCTATATATCTGCAGTAGATTAGCGGCTTGAGGTCGATAACCGGGGCTTCGATTATAGACGTGAACGCAATGGCAAAGCTTGGTACCAGTCGCTGCCCCATTGCCTGCCTCCTTATTTGCGCGTAATATTTTCCATACTATCTGAAAATCGAGCGGTTTAGGCACTCCTTTAAGAGAGCCATAAGCTGCTGGATGGACAATCCATGCATTTTTATTTTTCTTCCATGTTCAGCAAGGTGTTCGAAGATGGCTTGCATTGTGGACTTATTCGCGATACGTTGGTGAAGAGCGTGGAAACATCGAAAGACTCCATCACAAATGCGTTGTTACGAGACGCGTTACGTAGATGTTCTAGGAACATTTGGGTGTTCGTGAGGTGAGCTGGAATATGCATCTATATATCTGCAGTAGATTAGCGGCTTGAGGTCGATAACCGGGGCTTCGATTATAGACGTGAACGCAATGGCAAAGCTTGGTACCAGTCGCTGCCCCATTGCCTGCCTCCTTATTTGCGCGTAATATTTTCCATACTATCTGAAAATCGAGCGGTTTAGGCACTCCTTTAAGAGAGCCATAAGCTGCTGGATGGACAATCCATGCATTTTTATTTTTCTTCCATGTTCAGCAAGGTGTTCGAAGATGGCTTGCATTGTGGACTTATTCGCGATACGTTGGTGAAGAGCGTGGAAACATCGAAAGACTCCATCACAAATGCGTTGTTACGAGACGCGTTACGTAGATGTTCTAGGAACATTTGGGTGTTCGTGAGGTGAGCTGGAATATGGCTAAGCAGTTGGGTAACTATTTGGCCTAGAAACCATGTTACTCTCTCCGTTGGCTCGTCTACACAGCTGATAATGGGTCTAACCTTGTAGGAGAGTGGATTGATAGATGCGAGTAATTCGAAGCATTTGTCCATCTCTTGTTGAGTAGAAAAGATGACAAAGGGTAGCTGTCGGAGGTCGATAACCGAGGCTTCGATTCTAGACATGAACGCAATGGCGAGAGTTAGTGCCAACCGCTATCCCATTGCCGGTCCAGAGGGCTTGTATATCAGGATACCCTTCCAGGCTACAGAGAAAACCCTAAACGAGAATTTCAATCACATAGAACACAGCTTCGCACACTCACCGCCTATGAGGCTTCCACTGAGTGTGTCGCGTGGAGACCAACCGCACAGAGTTCACATGGAAGTGTAATGTACACCTCCCGCCATTCCCTCCCATTAGAATAACAGGCTCGCATGCTGCCCAATGTCACGCGCGATAATGAGCCAATCTTTCCTGCGGTTCATTTTCGGATTTTTGGAATTGATCCAGAACGCCTTGAGAACCAGCTGTTTCTGCATCGTACTTCGCAGCTCAGCAGTGCGCATGCGATGGAGTCCCTCGACATTACCGCCCTTTACACAAATGTGTGTAATGACCCTGCAATGTAAGCCATTTTCGAACTCCTTATGCAACACGAAAAAGAAATAAACATGTATGGCTTCAAGATAGAGCAGTTGACGGTACTCTTAAAAGAATGCTTAGGCCGCTAAATCTTCAGATGGTCCAGAAAGTATTACGTTCGAATAAAAGGGTTGGCAATGGGATAACGACTGGCATCAAGTCTTGCCATTGCGTTTATGTCTAAGGTGGAAGCATCAGTGATCGATCTCGGGCCGTTACTCTACTGTAGATATATAGATGACTGTTCTGTCCTTTGCTCAACACAAGAGGAAATGGATGTTTCGAGTTGTTAAATGAAAAGTCAGAGTATATCAAGTTTACCCGAGAAAAACCGAAAGAAAATTGGCTCCCATTCCTGAACGTGCAAATTAACCTGTCCGAAAATGGCTACATTACGAAGTGGTACCGAAAGCCAAGTAGCAAAAACATCTTGGTTCATTACCTCTCCTCTTACCCCTCTCACACGAAAAGAGCGCTTGTAAGAAACATGTTTCGAACAGCAACCAACGTGTGCATGGAAAAAGAACAAAGAGAGGAGTCGCGAAACTTGGCACGGCAAATAGCCATTTCTAATGATTACGAAACTGTAGCTCGGGATAGGTACAGGAGAAACGCTAGTCCTCCAAACGACAACTCTAGTGATAAAAAGGTCCCGTTTTTCCTACCCTTCATCTCAAATGATGTAAGCATAGCTATAAAACGCTGTTTAAGAAGGGTAGGTCTACAGAACTCGGCAACGATAAATGAAATTCCACCTAGTGATCTAAGACGTCAGCTAGTTCGTAAGCGCCTATATGACCGCCTGTGGGCAAGGCAAAATTGCATAGTTTGCCTTAATGGCAGAGACGGTGATTGCATGAGCTCGGGTACAGTTTATCTGATATCCTGTAAGGCGTGCGGAGACGAATACATTGGCGAAACAGGCAGACCACTCTGTGTCCGCACAGAAGAATACCTAGTCGGCAAACGTAAAGCAAATACCCCACTAGGCACGCACAGGACACAGGGACGTAACGGCGAGGAGTCTGAGGTACGTGTCACGGGAATCGAGAGCACAGGCGCGCAAAACTTTCGAGATGTTCTGGACTAATTCCAGAAATCCGAAATTGAACCACAAGGAATATTGCCTCATTACCACGCGTGACATTGGGCAGTATTTAAGATTGTTGTTCTTATGTGAGAGGCACATTAGGCTTTCTTGTAAACTCTGTGCGGTTGGTCTCCACGTGGTGTGTATTCAGTGGAAACCTCATAGAAAGCGGTGAGTGTGCAAAGCTGTGTTCTATGTGGTTGAAATCCTGGTTTAATGTTCTCTGTTTGGTTATGGAGGTGTTCGGCCGAGTAGATTACTGTCAACTTGACATTTCCAGGCTCTGAGGAAGGCGAAATCCGCCGAAACGTCAGCTTATTCGTCAATAAAGAATAAAAATAACACCTCGCCTTTGGTCAATAAGAATACGAAGAATTAGTTGTATCACTTGTTCTCACTTCAATCACGCTCATATTCACTCAGCTAACCACGCATCGTTACATATCACATATTATTAGTGTATCGTTGTTAATACTATAAAGAAGTGCTGTGGCCTATACAACATTTGTCATGCCATACCTGCAAATAATTAAGCAAGCAATAGGCTTTAAGATGGTATGAACAAATTTTCGTGCAATAGAGGCGTTACGAGAAGTTTTTATAGAACTCATATCGTTGGTTAGTAGTGTGCGTGTTTTTCTATTCTGCACTGCTGTTAGGTTGCCAGGAAATTAATGCGTAATATGTAATTCCTCGCATCCTCGCACAGGAGTCGAAAACACACGCGCGCAAATTCTTGAAGCATTCTGGATTATTTCCACGAATCCCAAAATGAACCGCAGGAAGGAATGCCTCATTATCAGGCGTGATATTGGGCAGTATTTAAGACTGTTGTTTTGATGTGAGAGGCACATCACGCTTTTTTGTAAACTCTGTGCGGTTGGTCTCCACGTAACGTATTCAGTGAAAGACTCATATAAAGCGGTGAGTATTCGATGAAGCCATCTTGTGTTCAATGTGGTTGAAATCTTGGTTTAGCGTTTTCTCTGTTTGGTTATGGAGGTGTTCGGCCGGGTAGATTGCTTTCAACTTGACATTTCCAGGCTCTGAGGAAGGCGAAATCCGCCGAAACGTCAACTTGTGCGTAAATAAAGAATAAAATAACACCTCACGTTTGCTCAACAAGAATATAAAGAATTAGTTCAGTGGTCGTAATTACTGGTAATGCTACCACTGAGTTACCTGCTCTAAAAGTTATCAATAGGAAATCTTATGTTGCGTAAACTCGCATCAACGATGCGAGAAACTTTTCGAGCAATTTAAGCAGAGTATGTCCAGTAGCGTTTTCCTAGTCCAATTTTTCGCGATATTTTAAGAAGTTTAAGGAAAATATATCGGCGTTAAAACCGTTGCAACTTAGATCATAAAAGTTTCCATCTGGAAACTGATTAAACGTGAAATAAACTCCATGTGTAGGGCTGCTTAATTTCAAGGAAAGGAGGCGGTTAAGGAGAATATTCGACGGAAATGATGAAGAAAGAACATTTCGTGGAATTCGTCCACAAATATGGGATAGGCCATTGGTATAGACAATTTTAAGGTATATTCCGGCATGTTCTACTATAATCACGAAAAGGCCGACATTTTGAAGTAATCGAAGCATAAAAGTGTGACCTTCTGAAGTAATCGAAGCATAAAAGTGTGACCTTCTGAATAAACTGATTATAACAAACCATCGGTACGCATGTATAAGTCGACGGACGATTACCTGTGTGGATATCGAGCTTTCATGAAGGTCGTAGTCATCATTGTGCAATCGAAATTCACTTCTTCTCAACAAAAAATTTACTTGGAATCTTCAAGAGAGTGAACGAGCAGAACACTCTTGTTCACGACACAGACGGTCATAATACATATGGTAACAAGTTGTAAATTACCGCTTACACACAACTTTTTTGAAATTTTTTTTACCACAAGACCAAAATATTCCTTGGCTAATTTCGATTGTATAGATTTGTGTAAACCATACATTTTCAAGAAGAGACAAGTGCTGTGCTAATCTGCTGAAGAGATCTAGCGATAACCGCTATTCATTTCATTATCCTGAAATTGTCCACAACATCTTGGACATCGTACCGTGTGTGTTTCCTGGGCAGACCATCAATGCTACCATCAGCCAAGTCTTTTAGATCACATAAATCGTATTCATTTATATTCTCTTGTTTATTTGGTTTGCTATGCGCCGATATACTCATCGATAACTTCAATGAAGAAACTTTTGCTCTGTTAGTTCGCGACCACTTCTTTCTGCATGGTTCTTGTGCTGCTCTTTTCTAATTTTGTCTCACACAGTCATAAATCTATAGCATTTCCATCATTCGTAATGATTTCTTCCATTGCATTCTGAACGCCTACCAAAATCATCCTCTCCGACTTCTTGACATATCAAACATTTACTTTAATTAACACTATAATATTAAGTGTCATATTATAAGAAAACACGACAACAAAATCCACGTTTGTCATTGGTTCCGTTTTTAAGATGTCTTGATTTCCCATATTTACCTACTTCTCATACTCTCGTACTTGAATTAATTGAAAAAATGGCTTTCTCACTAACAAATGACGCACGTAGTACTTAGTAAATATCGTTTCCTATTTGATTTACTGCCCTATTAATGCCAACTAGGTCTGCGCTATTAGGTAATCATACGATGCGATATTTATAACTCTTAATGAGAATTAATCAACACCATTTGAAGGATCCAAGCTTTGTGGCCATATATCTTATAATTCTCGGCTTCGAGAGAAACAGAGGGTGGGCCGCGGTCTTAAACGGAACACTTCCTATCTTACAAACGCGGGTATTGGAGAAAATCGTTGTGACCATACGACGTACATTCTCCTGGAAGACGATCATGACACAAGGATACGTCATGGTGCTCAGCGACGAAATGAAGGTGGTCAGCTGGAAGGAAATGCTACTCCGATTCAGTAGTGGCGGCAGAAAGTAGAAGCATGTGCTGCCAATGAATGCGGCGACACAAATTATCAGGAAATGAGCAACCTGAAACTATTCAATCTACGATCTCATTAAACACTTTGTAGATAAGTACTTGCTTAATATTTGACACTTGAATGGCCCGTCACCACTACTTGTGCGAGACCTAGTATAATCACCATTTCCGGAGATTTGCTGGTTAAACCACTGTGGTTCTCTGAAAACTCGAGGACAGCCTGGCCAAAGTCTGTCCCAGGTCGTCACCACTAAAGGCAGTTGCAGGCTTTGTAGATCAGAAGGAGATTTACCACCATGCGACTTTGATATCAAGAGCGTGGTGGATCTTGGTATTGGCTTACTATATTACTATTAGCTAGGCTTCCTGATGAAAACGCCGGGCCCCTTCTCAGCTGGGAGGCTCTGCCCGGCGGAAATGCTACTCCGATTCAGTAGTGGCGGCAGAAAGTAGAAGCATGTGCTGCCAATGAATGCGGCGACACAAATTACCAGGAAATGAGCAACCTGAAACTATTCAATCTACGATCTCATTAAACACTTTGTAGATAAGTACTTACTTAATATTTGACACTTGAATGGCCCGTCACCACTACTTGTGCGAGACCTAGTATAATCACCATTTCCGGAGATTTGCTGGTTAAACCACTGTGGTTCTCTGAAAACTCGAGGACAGCCTGGCCAAAGTCTGTCCCAGGTCGTCACCACTAAAGGCAGTTGCAGGCTTTGTGGATCAGAAAGAGATTTACCACCATGCGACTTTGATATCAAGAGGGTGGTGGATCTTGGTATTGGCTTACTATATTACTATTAGCTAGACTTCCTGATGAAAACGCCTGGCTCCTTCTCAGCTGGGAGGCTCTGCCCGGCGAAAACTAATTTGTTGAATACGTGGTTTTTTACGTACATGAAAATGACTGAGCTTACAGTAACACTGATAACGTGATATTTACGTCCTGATTTACTGAGTTATTGGAAATATTATGAATTTTATCTATATGAAGCTTGTGACATTTTTTTCAGCTGCGAGAGATAGCAGGTGTTTATAGCGTCATTGAGGAAGACTAATGAGAGCACAAAATTTTTACCTGGAACAACCACTACTAGGAGTTAAGCTGCGCAACGAAATTTACTAAAGCTTACTTTTTTATCAAACTCGGTAAGAGAAAAGGCGTCATAATAAGAGTGCGATTAATTTGGCATCCTTTGAGCGCACTGTCGTGGAATAGCAGACGTGTAATACTAGTTAAACTAATAAAAAAAATGCGATGCCGTAGTGAATTTGCTTTCTTTTCTAATCATTTTTTGCTTCTAAGTCACTCATGACTAGTGGGAGAGTAGGTGTGAGCGGTGTTTAACAGCATTTATAAAAAGAATCATCTGAAGCAGCACTCGAACCCACAAACTAGACGACTATCGTGGATCGCGGATGAGTGGGAACGAGTCGAAATTGAGAAGTGCTGCGGTGTATTCGGACCACTTCTATAGTATTTCATTTCTTTCGCCTACCATTCCACACTAGATGTCGTGGAAAAGCTGTGTTGGTTACAATCATTGATGCCTTGCTCCTCAGTCTACTTACTTGATAGATACGTGAACCGCCCGTCTTCACTAGTTGTGTGGCCATCACAGCATAATCGCGATTTTTCGGAGATTAAATTGAGAAGTGCTGCGGTGTATTCGGACCACTTCTATAGTATTTCATTTCTTTCGCCTACCATTCCACACTAGATGTCGTGGAAAAGCCGTGTTGGTTACAATAATTGATGCCTTGCTCCTCAGTCTACTTACTTGATAGATACGTGAACCGCCCGTCTTCACTAGTTGTGTGGCCATCACAGCATAATCGCGATTTTTCGGAGATTTGCTGGTTAAGCCATTGTGGTTCCCTGGAATCCCGAGGAAAGCGTGGCCAATGTCTGCCAGAGCTCGTCACCACGACTAGCAATCGCAGCCCTTTTGGATCAGAGGGAGACTTGCCACCATTCGACTTTGATACCAGGACGGGGGGATCCTGGAATTGGTTTACTCTTAGCTAGGCTTCCTGATGGAGACGCCGAACTCATTCTCAACTTGGGAGTCCCTGCCGGGGGATTGGTCTACTCTCAGTTCAGTATACTTAGAAAGCATAAATAATTTTAATGCTATGTACACTATATAGGATATAGAAAGTGTTGTAACAGAAAAAAATACTGATTTACATGAAAGCTCAACTTTGTAGACTGCGTTTCAAAAACAAGAAAACGACAGAAGTTTATTGTAAAAGGTTCTGTTGAGAATAACAGTTACGCGAGTTCATTTCGCCTGAAAACGCGTCTTAAAGACGAGGAATGAGACTCGATGCATTTCAAAAAGGTGGGGATTTTTTAAAATAGAACAGCAAGACTTCGCCACTAGAACTTGTAGAAAAGGAAAGAAGAAAATTCCAATACTTAAAGCAAATTTAAAAAAGAAACCTACTAGCTTGATGTCGCGTTTCTTCACGAATGGTACTGGATCATTACCTGGATGAACATTCATAGTACGTATTTTAATAAAGATAGCCATGTAGATTAAAAAGTTCACACCAGACGTCCCGAAAGCTATTATAGTCAAAATGGGGCGATGCATATTACATCCACTGAAAAATTTTCCGTATGATCTTGAATGTCTCTTACTCGAAGAAAATTGCGGCTATCTTCAAATCCGAGATTTTTTCTTATGGACACATATTTAGCAAATTTTGAAGTTTTATTAGGTCATAGTGGAAGTTCCGAAGAGTTTAATGGAGCGGCGTGTTTCCAATTTTGGAGCGCTGAGGAAACGTAAGTTAATTTGGCCTTGTTTTCTTTAGTCATTTGCTTATTCTTCACTCTTCTCCGAACCACAAAATCGTTTGACAGAGTTTGCGGAAGACGAGGCGAGTGCGGTTTTTCTCTCATAAATTCATTAAATAATCTCATGATTTTTAAATAATTCTTGCTTAATACAACCACAACGAAGCTGAGGTATTTGCAAAACTCCGGACCACAGGTGTCTACGGTGGGGAACGAACCCGATATTACTCTTTGCGGGGGCTAACGGGTTCGCCACCACACCATGGGGGTCCCTCGTATCGCCTGTCTCTCTGAAAATTGTTGCTTGATTTGCATTTTTTAGAACAAAAAAACTGATGGCCAGTTTCGTGAAACCAATTTTATTAAACTTGTAAATGTGATTTGGCAGTAGTATTTATTACATCCATTGCTGATATACGCTGCTTTATAAATTATTTCTCGCCTAACGATCACTTAAATGAGACCTTTTCTGAGTTAAGCTGACAGTAAATTACAACTGATTGAAATTATACTCTTAAATTGCAAAATTTTGATTTTCCACTTCATGAGTGCACTGCTAGCAAAGCAAGAGTAGCAACATCTTTTTATCAGTATAGGAAGATTAGAGACGCGTGTTGCGCTGTGGAATGAGGTGCCTTGCAGTACACATGGGATTGATCTCCGCGTTTAAGGCCCAACAATCTTTCTATCCCTCTCAGCTAGACAAATTGGTACTGGACTCGAATGGGAGGATAGCAGCACTGACTCGATACTTTCAGCTGCGAGTCTTTCTAAAAGCCAGATATGCATTCAATCACCTTCAACGATACTTAATGAAGTCGAATGCACGACGCATCCCTCACGGATTGATCAACGCCGAGACGCCGAGAGCTTTATAGACCTTTTATCGTAAGATTGTCGAAGCATGGATTAGGGAAGCAAAATAGAACGCACAGTATACGAATGGGTCGCAAGTTTTATTACCACGGAGATGAGTCTTTATGACGGAGAAGAATGAGAGTGCTCACCAGTAAATAACGATGACCGTCTAAAGACAGCAATCGAAGCTACTCTTCCAACAGCTAATTGAGAGGTTGCAGAAAGTCTTATCGTTCACAGGTTAACAATTTTTTCCATCAGGGAAGCAATACGTAATGGTAGCAAGGTGAACGAGATAAATTGGTGCCTTATAAATCAAAGAATTGACAGTAACACTACTGTCATAAAGGCGAACATTGGTCCATTCACTCAACAACATCTACCGGTTTCTCGATCGCATTGGCATGTGAAGAAATAGAAAATTGATTACCCAATGAAGTGAATGAATTTCGATGTTTCCGCACTCTACACTAACGCAGCGAATGACTTCGCAATGCAAGCCATTCACGAACTTCTTGCTAAACATAAAGGAGGAATACTAATTCATGGCTTGTCCATCTAGCAGCTTATGGCTCTCTTAAAGGAGTGCCTAAACCGCTCGATTTTCAGATAGTATGGAAAATACTACGCGCAAATAAGGAGGCAGGCAATGGGGCAGCGACTGGTACCAAGCCTTGCCATTGCGTTCAAGTCTATAATCGAAGCACCGGTTATCGACCTCAAGCCGCTAATCTACTGCAGATATATAGATGACTGTTTTGTCAATTTCTCTACTCAGCAGGAGATGGACAAATGCTTTGAATTATTGAACGAGCAGTCTGAGTATATTAGATTAACCCGGGAAAAACCGAAAGACACCTGACTTCCATTTCTTAACGTTCAAACCAACTTATCAAGTAGCGGTTACATGACAGAGTGGTACCGAAAACCAAGTAACAAAAACTTCCAGGTTCATTTCTTCTCTTTTCATCCATCACATAAAGAGGGCGTGAGAAATATGTTTCGAACAGCTACCTCTGTGTGCACAACCAGGGAACTAAAAGAAGAATCACTAAAAGAAGGGCTCGGCAAACAGCCATCTCCAATGACTACGAAGTAGTTACCGCAGGACATAAGTTCAGAAGGAGAGCGACGCGCCGAAACGAAACACTTGGCCAAAAGAAAGTCCCGTTTATGTTGCCCTTTATTAGCGATGAAGTAAGCATAGCTATAAAACGATGCCTAAAAAGGGCAGGTCTAGAGGAATCGGTACCGCTAGTTGAAATACCACCGAATAATTGTCGTCATCAATTAGTTCGTAACCGCTTGTATGACCGTCTTTGTGAAACAACAAATTGCGTAATTTGCCCTTCCGGCAGGGACTGTGATTGCATGAGTTCAGGTACGATATTCCTGATCTCTTGCAAGGATTGCGGAGACGAATATATTGACGAAACGGGCAGATCCTTGTGTATCCGTATAAAAGAAGACCTGGATAGATGGCAAACGAAAAGTAAGCCAAAGTACCCCATTAGGCACCCATAGGATTCAAAAGCATAGCGGAAACGATTTTGAAGTTAAAGTCAATATCCTCGCACAGGAGACTAAGACACCAATGCGCAAACTCCTTGAGGCTTTTTGGATAAATGCCAAAACTCCCGCAATGAGTAGCAGGGAGGAATGCCCAGAGGTTACACGCGACCTGGCACCGTATCTTTGGATCAATTTCTGATGTTGGGTGGCGCAGTCATCAACCATATGCGACCTTAATCAGCTGTTCTAACATTCCTCATTGGAAGTCATGTAAAAAAGCGGTGAGTTTTTCGAGAAGCTGTTGATCATGTAATTGCCATAGAGTTTTTCGTCTTTTGGTAAGTGTTACTGAAGTGTTTGGTCTAATAAATTGTATATCAG
>MQTX01000048.1:80560-91483 GCA_009735665.1 Angiostrongylus cantonensis
TTTTTCGAGAAGCTGTTGATCATGTAATTGCCATAGAGTTTCTCGTCTTTTGGTAAGTGTTACTGAAGTGTTTGGTCTAATAAATTGTATATCAGTATACCCTTCCAGGCTCTGAAGAAGGCGATACTGCCGAAACGTCAGCTACTGTTGTGTTGTATTGTATTGTGTGTTTTTCTATGGAAGTAAATGTATGCTGTATAACAACCTTGCGATTACTGAACAAGAAAATCGAGAAGCTGTTGATCATGTAATTGCCATAGAGTTTCTCGTCTTTTGGTAAGTGTTACTGAAGTGTTTGGTCTAATAAATTGTATATCAGCATACCCTTCCAGGCTCTGAAGAAGGCGATACTGCCGAAACGTCAGCTACTGTTGTGTTGTATTGTATTGTGTGTTTTTCTATGGAAGTAAATGTATGCTGTATAACAACCTTGCGATTACTGAACAAGAAAATAAAGTATTCATAGTGTAGCTAGTTGTATGAAAAAACCCCGATCCTTATCGTTGGTAATAAACATCGTTCGAAACCTGATTGAAGCAAGTGAAGGGGCTTTTAATTGCCTACAAGAATCGAGAAGCAATGCTTCTTGTTGATTTTTGATGGTCTCAGAATTTGCTGTAGACGATAAAAAGCTGTCACTTGGTCTATGAAGCTCGAGAGCTTCAAAGTCGAGGTCAATTTCTATACAATTTGATCAAAATTTTAGGTGTTGCGCCAACTAACCTGGTATCATAGATGAAGCCAAATCTGCAATATCTTATGTAACAACCAACAGTATACATGTGAGCAGTGAGCAAAAGAGATAGAAGACACGGAATAGCCGTAAAGAAGTACCAAGTTAGGCCTTTCCTCTCTATCGCACTTCCCTGCAAGTTTTCGTTCGTTATTTTTATTCTGCCCACAGATTCACTTTTCCAAATGTTAAAATGGCCGCTATACTATTAGGAACGATCTTTTCATTACCGTTTTGAACCTTTGACCTATCACTATCCCAACCCTGCCAAAAACTTTTCGGTTCATATGAAATATTTGGAGTCTAGGATTAACTAGAATGCTTGTGAAGCGTTAAGTACTTAAGTACTTAAGTAGGATTTATTCCTTTTGGGATAGACAGCTTTCTTCTGTCTTTGCAAAACTGAATTCCTCTCAATATCTCCTGAAACATCTCGTTGTCTAAGTTCATATTTATTCATACCTATTTTCTAGTGATGAAGGCACCTAAACACCATCAAAATTTCTTTGTTAGAATCCTTTTGACCTAGTTGGGGAACAGCCGAGAAATATAAAGGTGTTGAGGGTGACACGCAATTTTTTGAATTCTTTGAACTCTCAGCACTCGCTTAACCACAACGTTAATAGTTCCACACATTTAGCAAACCATCTGTTTTTCAAGTAAACAATAAACAACCAACCTTCGGCTGGAAAAATATGAGAAATCTATCGATAGCCATTGTAGTTGTCGTGAACATGATTAATAGATAGCCCATGTTATTGGGAGTGGAGAGGATGATGTTATACGGATCGGCAATGTGGGTGTTTCCCAACATCGATGGTAGGAGTACAAAACAGTTCGAACACAAAAAAATCAGATCCCCGGCGATCAAACTAGCTATGTGTGGACGAACCGAAGGCTCGACCAAATTAGATCGGCAGAGCACGACCACGATTAGAAGATTTAAAACAATAGAACAGGAAGTGGTGATGAGCATGACGGTGCTCATTATAAGTCTCTCCATATTGCTGGGATGCAGAGAATTATAAGCGTTATCAAAGCACGACATCAGTGAATAAATATATCTTTCCACATATGAATGAGATACAAAACGCCCTATCTAGAAGTATAGATAGTTGGTGTGTTAAGGCGGAGCTAAATTATTGCCGTAGCTTATCGCACATGTGGAGCGCAATCGAAGCCGCTAATAGTTCTGTTCATTTTTATCTGATTAAGCGCAGCTATACTGAGACCTCCCAAATGCTCATTTTCATGATACCTGACAGTAATGCATCACTATGGCTGCCTTACCTGAACATTTTGGTAGCTAAGAAGTGCTGAATTCAAGCGCATGAGAATGTCGCGCGTGATATGAACGACGATGAATCGAAGGCAGCTCCAGAAATGACACTTTAAACAAGAAAAGTGAGAAAGAGTGTGGCGTTGATCAGTCACCAAGTGATGCGCCATAAATTCGACTGAAGTCAGTTCTTAGAACCGACTTTCTACTAACCTCGGCATTATTTGATAAGTTAGTGTTTTTCTTGAGCTGGAGCGAGGCTGTTGATAAAGTGATTTGTTCAATACAATACCGATAGACATTTCAGCGAATATCACTTTTCTGGAGCCTGGGAATGTCTATTAAATTGCTACTTAGTGAACCATACACTTCAGTCACCTCAACAGACAGACGGCAGCTTTTCTACTCTTGTTTAAGGATGGTGACTTTTACTTAGAAATCTTTTCCGCTTTGTCTCCGTCTCCTATGCGAACTTAGTGGTCTACCTGGTTTAAGTTTATGTTTAGCAACTAGACGTTTTTTAATCCTGATGCTGAGTCGTCAACCCGTTTCGAAAATGTATTGCTTTGCACGGCTTAACAAGAAATGAAGTACATCGTAGTAAATTGAAATTTGCCGTTGTAGATTACGTTCGAACAGGTGGTTAGCAACTAACGTAGATATTAAAGTGTTCGATGGTGTTCCAGTGGCCTACAGAACACTCAAGATCCAGTTTTTTTTTAAACAACACTTTATAGTGTACTAATTCTCTCAGAAATGAAGGAGAGGATAGAAGGAAGCTTATTTTCACTAGAATTATCGTTTGGGGCGTAGGTTTTCCTCTAAACATTTCCCAAATCGAATGCATGGCGCATCCCTCAGGGATTGATCAACGCCGAGAGCAGAGAGAGAGAGATTCATGAAGTAGGCACCTCCAATAGCTACAACGGTACGTATGTGAAGAGGATGTTCTATTTCTAATTCGAATGGAAGCTGCGCTTTGTGGTGTTTCTGCTGAGCACAAGGAGGTAATAAGTAGGCTTAACCTGACCATTTTAGAAAGTGAAAGTGAATTACTCCGAAACGTATTTCATTGGATAAATCTTGTTATTAGCAACCCCACACCTACTCAAGAAGGAAACAGTGACTTATCAAATCAGTGCTTTTGTCCACCCACCCAAATGCACCAGTTTCCAAATTAGGCGTGAAGAACTTAGGTCGCCATAGGAGAAGGATAGAGTCAGTGACAACGTCTGACTGTTCCAAGACCACACCACAAAATCCAAGTTCAGCGCATGTCGCTTGTTGGTTCAATGCTTCAGTCAGCGCGATCTCTAAGTCGAATAACAATATTGACGGGGTACGGTAAAGAAAATATATCCTATCACTACAACAGTTATACTGGCCTTTTCTAGAATGACAGCGTACCTACCACAGAGGATCCACTTCTTGTTGTAAAACACAATAGGGTCGAGGAACGAGTCATTTTTGTTACGCGGAAATGAGTCGGCGTCACTTCAACGGCGATTTCGATGACTGTCATTCAATTAAAACAGCAGCCGTTTGTCGAGATTCTTGAATTTTCCAATTCTCTTCAAAATTTTTATGAAGCAGTTTAGACTATTATACCTAGTTGTTTTCAAACTCCTGGAAGAGTTGTGTGTAAATCTGCTTGTGGGAAACCTTCAATTCAGCGTCGTCAATATTAATAATGTCCGCGACCTCCATCATTCAAAAAGGTCGAATTGCCAGCGATGAAGTTTCCCAAAACAGCATGTATTTAAATTGTTGAGCTCACACGAAGTTGATAAATAGATTTATTTCGACTAACGTTTCAACGTCTCCGCATTCATTAGAGCCGATGGTCCGAGTCAAGGGTTCGAGTCGCCACAGTTGTTCGTCGCCTCGATGTGGAGTCTCCATAATCGCACTGAGACGGAATCTAGTTCGGTTAACACCGCACGAATGAGCCATGCTCAACAGGCAGCACTCTTTTATACAGAGCGCTTGCTGTTGATATACACGGATTGTCACATCAACAAGTTTGCAAGTTGTTTTCCAAGCCAGTGGTATCCTGTCAGTACGATAGCAATCCCTAAGCCCCATAATCACAAATGTTTCAAGAAGCTTGCGCTGTGTACTTCCGAGTCTGAATTTATAAAATTGGATTTGCCGGAGTTCGTTTTTGAAATCTAAAGTTCTATTCTTTGAAATTTGTAAAAGCGCAGTTTACTGCATAATACAATATCGCAGTTGCATAAAATGAGCTATCCAATGGTATGAAATGGCGCAGTATTAAAAAAAGACCTATTGTTAAGACGTGTCCAAGGCATATGAAGCTACAAATTACCTGTATCACCTGTAGTTCACTTGATCGTCGAGTGACACGAGCGGGAGCAAGCAACTCTTTCATTTCTCCCTCTCGCGTGAAAGTCTAGTCCAGTGGGTTCTGTTCACTCTAGAGGTTAGTCGAGCATCATATCTTTCTTCCAGACTCTTCGTGAAAAACTCTGATCATTGGGTTAGTGGTCTTCCTGCAGCACGTTTGGCATCCCGAGGAATCTAGTCACTAACGGCTCTTGTCCATCGGTTGTCATTCATACGCATTACGTGTCCGTCCCAGCTTATCTTCGACAGCTTGGCGTAAAGAACGGTATCTTTGATTATTGATCGTTGACGCAGGTCGAAGCCTCGGATCCGTTCCTTTACTCATGTGATCCGGGATATTCCTAGCATCGCCCTTTCGATCGCGCGTTCAAAAACGCTGAGTGTTCTTTCATCCTGCTTACGCAGTGACCAGGCTTCTGACGCATGCGTTAGGGCAGGAAATAGCGTTGAGTCGAAAAGGTGGGCACTAAGTCGGGTGTTCTTTGTTCTTTCCACTACATTCTCGATGTTCTTGGAAGCTCCCCATGCCGTTAGTTTCTGTTCAATTATGGAGCTAAGTCGTTCATTATATTGATTTCCCGACCTAGATAAACATGAGTGGAGCTTTCGGAGATATTCGTTCCGTTGAGCGTGAATGGGGCAAACGAAACCAATCCGTTCCTCATGAACATTGTTTCTGTGAGATTTAGTCGAAGATCAAACTTTCCACAGGGTCTGTCGATGTCGGCAAGCATACGTTCCGCTTGGTGTTATAAGGACGATGTCATCAGCAAAGCGCAGAAGATTTAACTTCCGACCATCGATTTATACTCTCATATTACCACATTCCAGTGTTCGCATGACGTTCTGGAGGGTGGCGGTAAATAATTTTGGCGAGATGATATCGCCTTCCTAACAACCCCTGTTTTGACATCGATGTTAATATCGTTGTAGGATGGTGAAATTTTTGTACAATGCGCGAAGAATTTTTATGTACTGAGTAGGAACTCCTTGACTACCAAGGGCATCCTCTCAATTGAGTCAAAGGCCTTCTGCAAGTCGATGAAATAAGACAGAGCGGTCTTTTGTACTCTCGCGATACTTTAATGAGCCCTGTTACTATTAATTTGCGAACAACTTAATAACAAAGAAATTACATATTACGCATTAATTACCTGGCAACCTAACAGCAGTGCAGAATAGAAAAACACGCGCACTACTAACCAACGATATGAGTTTTATAAAAATTTCTCGTAACGCCTCTATTGCACGGAAATTTGTTCATACGATTTTGAAGCCTATTGTTTGCTTAATTATTTGCAGCGTACTGTTTTTATAGAGAGCACGTGAAGCAGTGGTCGGAGGCGCAATGCGACACACACTTGGGATCGATCCCTATGCCCGTGACTCACCAAACCCTCGATCCCTCCGGGGTCGGCAAATTGTGGTACCACGCATGCCTGGGAGGTTGGCAGCATTGGTTTCATACATCAGTAGGGTATCATGGCCATTGTAAAGGCCAGGTATGCATTCAATTAACTCCAAACGATGCTTAGTGAAGTCGAATAAATGGCCCATTCGTCACGGATTGATCAACGCCGGGAGCTTTATCTTTATTTATCTTTTTTAGTTCTTTATAACACCTAATTCACAGTGATGCTTGGCTTGTTGTAATTATTTATTTTAAAGCAGAGGATGCGTAACCATTTCAGGGCTGGACACACTTTCTCTGAACCAGCTCACAATACGTTTAAAACTAAACAAGGCGTATTTGAATTCATGGTGCGTAGGCACATTTGAAATTTTCGCCCTGGAGATGTGAGACCTGGCAGCAAATAAAGGTGTGGTTGCTCATTAGCGGCTGACCACCGTCTGATTGTTTTTCTCCGAGTTCACTTGAAAAGAACGATATAAGAAGCAGTCGAAAACTCGAGTTCGGTCAATGAACATTTGTTTGGTTTTGACATTTGAAAGGCACTGGTTAGTTGAAAGGCTTCGACAAATAAAAAGTGAACGAATCGTCATTAGCAACTTTGCGCCGTTCCTCTTTCGCTACTCATAGCCAACAATCCTTGATCTCATTGCGATGTGTGGTAAAATTGAACCCTACACAACTTTCTGCATAGTTATTACGCAACGCTAGACCTCCTAAACACTTTCCAAAGGCGAACGTGGCGTCCTATAGAATGGCGCTGACCTGTAGCATAATTAGGACACCATTTTTCCACAGTTGGCGATATTTACTACAGCAGAGATTCATTTCTAAACGATGCGGTATAACAAATGTTGTGGGGGCCGCAGCATTTCTTTCATTCGACTTTTTTTCTCCATCATTAACGAAAATCCTGTGACCAATCATTTACAAAAATCTTCCGATTTTGCGTGTGGTTTCGACTGCTGAGCAGAGTTATCACTTCCTTTATGAATGTCATTGAATTCTGATTTAGTTAATTATCATCGAATCTGAGATAGATGGGCATTCCCACGTTTTTAAGAGAGAGAGAGCTGATCCCAAATGAGTTTTGTGGCTATTTACCACATTTATATCAATGGACTGCATAGTTCGTCTGTGGGCGAAAGTGAACCAGCGTCTTGCTTATAGTGAACCACGTAGCTACTGGGCTACCCAGCCCACACAACTGATTGACTGTCAGGAAATGGATAAATGCCACAGAATTGCTGCGTATTCTACAATTCTACGCCACATAACTCGCGGCAAAGCTCTTCCTCAAGAAACCTTTTGTCAGGCAATCTACAATTTTCAAAGCACCTTGACGACTCTTTTGAAGTAAAAATCCTCGTCAATCTGGTCGTTGCTATAAAATCCCTCAAGAATTTTATGATGTTTAGAACATAAGAGATCCGAAAAGAGAATGAAATTGATAAAATCGTATGTTAAATACAACCACAACGATGGCGAGATATTTTCAAAACTCGGACACCAGACCAGATTCGAATACTCGATTACCCCATTGGAGTGTCCATGTGGTGTGAACAGCTCTGCCAAGGTCCTACCTTTGCTTTTTTTGACCGGTTTTTTGCACAACGGTTATATTTGCAATTCAACCGAAATGATCACCTGTATCACCTGTAGGCCCGTTGATCGCCGAGCGACTCGAGCGGGCGCCAGTAAATCCTCCATTTTTCCCTGTCGCGTGCAAGGAGTAGCCCAGTGGGTTCTGCTCGTTTAGAGACTCGTCGAGCATCATATCTTTCTTCTAGGCTTTTCGTAAAAAACTCTGACCATCGGGTCGGCGGTCTTCCTGCAGTACGCTTGACATCCCGAAGAATCCAGTCACTGTTGGCTCTTGTCCATTGGTTATCATTCATACGCATTGCGCGTCTGGCCCACCTTATCTTCGACAGCTCCGTGTATAGAACGGCATCTTTGATTTTTGATCGCTGACGCAGGTCGGAGCTTCGGATCCCATCCCTTACTTGTGTGAAACGGGATACTCCTAGCCTTTCGTTCCTTTCGACTGCGCGTTCGATAACGCTGAGTAATCTCACATCCTGCTTACGCAGCCACCAGGTTTCTAACGCATACGTTAGGGCAGGAGGAACCGTTGAGTCGAAAAGGTGGGCACTAAGTCGGGTGTTCTTTGTTCTTTTCACTACATTCTCGATGCTCTTGAAAGCTCCCCAAGCCGATCGTTTCCTTCTGCTCAGCTCTGGAGCTAAGTCGTTCATCATATTGATTTCCCGGGGTAGATAGACATAACTGGAGCATTCGGAGATATTCGTTCCGTTAAGCATGAATGGGGCAAACGAAACCAATCCATTCTTCATGAACATCGTTTTCTTGAGATTTAGTCGAAGACCAATCTTTCCACACATTTTACCAAAAGTCCGCAATAATACGTACCGCTTGACTAATGTCTGGTGTTATAAGAACAACATCATCAGCAAAACGAAGCTTATGTAACTGCCGACCATCGATTTTCACTCCCATATTATCCCATTCTAATGTTCGCATGACGATCTGGAGGGTGGCGGTAAATAATTTTGGCGAGATTGTATCGCCCTGCCTAACCCCCTTTTGACATCGATGTTGATATTGTTGTAGAATGGTGAAATCTTGGTTGTGAATTTTTTGAACAATTCACGAAGAATCTTTACGTACTGAGTAGGGACTTCTTGACTACCGAGGGCTTGCATGACTGCTTCTATCTCAATTAAATCAAAGGCCTTCTCTAAGTCGATGAAAGTGAGACAGAGCGGTCTTTTGTACTCTTGCGATACCTCAATGAGCCTTGTTAAACTGTGAATGTAGTCCATCTTACTAAATCCTTTTCGAAACCCAGTTTGCTCGCACGGCTGTCTTTCGTCCAGTGTTCTGTCAATCCTGTTTAGGATGACTCAAGTGAAAAGTTTGTAGACGACAGACAACGAGCAGATTGGGCGATAGTTGCCTATATCGTGTAGGTTGCCCTTCTTGAACAACAACACGGTCTTGCTGGCCTTCCATTCAGGAGGGACCTTGCATTCAGGCAGGTAACGTGTGAAGAGCTGAGCCAGTGTGTTTACGAGGACTGGCGGAAGGTTCTTCAGATGTTCCGATCTTATCCAGTCCGAACCTGGTGCTGTTCGATTTTTCACCGACGAAATGGCATGTCGGATTTCGGAAGGGAGAATCGGTGGTGCAACATTTCTTTTATTTCATATGACGAGAGGTGGATGTGGCTATCGATGAGATCTGAGAAGTATTCGTGGATGATTTTCTCCACTGCCTTTCTGGACGCTGTTATTGTTTCGTCTAGTGCAATCATCTTGGTGTGGTAACTGGCGAAAGTTCGGCGGGTTGCGAATACTTTTTCCAGCCTCTGCAGCTTCGACCATTACTGCTGCTCTTCTCTCTTTAAGATCTTCTTTCATCGCCTGTCTGCATTGTTTCGCAGGTTCGTACGGTACTTCGTGGTTGCCTGCAGCTCGTGCGAATCCACGCTGGCGTATTAGCTCGGGAGTTTGTGGAGACAGACCTCTCTTGGTGACTTTCGAACTCTCAGCTTTCATAGCCTTAACGTGAAGATGCTGAATGAGCCGATCGTATTTCTCGCCGATGTTGTCGACAACGGCATCTTCCCAACAGCCGACTAATGAGTTGAACAAGTCCCAGTTTGTGGTGGTTCTGGGACTTCGGTTTTTTAATTTAGCGGCTGTTTCTCCTTCCCGTGAAAAATAGAATCTTGCACGAAGGAGACGGTGGTCTGATCCCGTGTAAAATTTTGGGACAACAGCGACATCGGTTAGGTAAAACTTCCTATTTACTATGATGTGGTCTATTTCGTTATGGTACTCTCCATTGGGAGATTCCCACGTCCATCGTTGACGGTGAGGCTTCTGCAATTGCGAGTTACCATGGATGGTCTTGGTTGCCATGATAAACTCAGTGAGCCGCTCACCCTGTTCGTTCCATTCTAATCCGTGGGTCCCAATGTGACGTTCCTCAGACGATCTTCTTGGACCGATCTTGGCATTGATATCTCCAATGACTGATGACCTTGAAGAAAGTGTTGTCTTCTCTGTAGAACCTCTCCAAGTCCATGTAGAACGCTTCGACTTCTTCTTCGTCATAGTTTGATGTTGGCGCGTAAACAACAAAGATTGTCAAAGCCGGTGTTGATCCACATCTTTTTAATCGTAAACGTCCAAACGTCCGATTCGGGTTGTAAGCTGTACAAATGAATCGATGTTCATGGACAAACTCGTGTTGACGAGAACTCCGTCACCGCCTACTCCTCTACTGTCGCATGTTCCGAGGAACAGTTCTTCTCCAGTGTCATAGGCGGCGTTGAATGGGTTGTGTCGTCTCGTCTCGGCCAGCCCGATGACGTCGTATCTTATTATTCCTGCTTGTATGAGCAAGTCTTCTATCGACGACTCGGATGCAATTGTACGTGCATTGCAGGTGCAGATCGTCACCATAGTTCCTCGTGATCCAGGCAGCTTCCATTAACCCTGAGATTTTAGCAGCTTCTCCGTACTCGTCCTACCCAACGCTACGAGACTTGGGGATCGTTCAGGGTCAGAGGAATGAGGCTCGTTTTTTTCACTGTATTTAGTATTTTGATACCCACGTATGGGCTCTGAACGTGAGGACTGGGTATACTCACGAGTTGTTTGACACCCTCTCCCAGAGTGGACATGAAGCTTATTTGTTGGAGGCGACTTCTAACCGCCTCCCATATACTTCCCTGTTACCTCATTGCAGGCTTTTGGCCGAATTGACTTGTAGGGTATAATCCGCATAAAGCGAAAACTCACTCACGCACGCATGCATAAGTACGCCTAGAAAATACAGAAAGCATGTGCCAAATCGGGGCAGGAGAAACAAGGAGTCCATCCCCTAGATCCACCTGCGTCTCAGGGAAGCAAAGGTCGCTTTTGGTCCGCGACTCTTCGCCACCTGGGGACGCGCCACGTAGCCTCGCGACTAACCGGCTCGAGATCTCTCATATGAGGGAGATCCGTGGACAGAAATGGTCAGAATAGTATAAATCGGCACCGAACCCAGTTAAACTGAGGTTACAATCGAATTGAATTTTTATTTTTTCTCATCTGGGTT
>MQTX01000048.1:91768-104126 GCA_009735665.1 Angiostrongylus cantonensis
AGGAACCGTTGAGTCGAAAAGGTGGGCACTAAGTCGGGTGTTCTTTGTTCTTTTCACTACATTCTCGATGCTCTTGAAAGCTCCCCAAGCCGATCGTTTCCTTCTGCTCAGCTGTGGAGCTAAGTCGTTCATCATATTGATTTCCCGGGGTAGATAGACATAACTGGAGCATTCGGAGATATTCGTTCCGTTAAGCATGAATGGGGCAAACGAAACCAATCCATTCTTCATGAACATCGTTTTCTTGAGATTTAGTCGAAGACCAATCTTTCCACACATTTTACCAAAAGTCCGCAATAATACGTACCGCTTGACTAATGTCTGGTGTTATAAGAACAACATCATCAGCAAAACGAAGCTTATGTAACTGCCGACCATCGATTTTCACTCCCATATTATCCCATTCTAATGTTCGCATGACGATCTGGAGGGTGGCGGTAAATAATTTTGGCGAGATTGTATCGCCCTGCCTAACCCCCTTTTGACATCGATGTTGATATTGTTGTAGAATGGTGAAATCTTGGTTGTGAATTTTTTGAACAATTCACGAAGAATCTTTACGTACTGAGTAGGGACTTCTTGACTACCGAGGGCTTGCATGACTGCTTCTATCTCAATTAAATCAAAGGCCTTCTCTAAGTCGATGAAAGTGAGACAGAGCGGTCTTTTGTACTCTTGCGATACCTCAATGAGCCTTGTTAAAGTGTGAATGTAGTCCATCTTACTAAATCCTTTTCGAAACCCAGTTTGCTCGCACGGCTGTCTTTCGTCCAGTGTTTTGTCAATCCTGTTTAGGATGACTCAAGTGAAAAGTTTGTAGACGACAGACAACGAGCAGATTGGGCGATAGTTGCCTATATCGTGTAGGTTGCCCTTCTTGAACAACAACACGGTCTTGCTGGCCTTCCATTCAGGAGGGACCTTGCATTCAGGCAGGTAACGTGTGAAGAGCTGAGCCAGTGTGTTTACGAGGACTGGCGGAAGGTTCTTCAGATGTTCCGATCTTATCCAGTCCGAACCTGGTGCTGTTCGATTTTTCACCGACGAAATGGCATGTCGGATTTCGGAAGGGAGAATCGGTGGTGCAACATTTCTTTTATTTCATATGACGAGAGGTGGATGTGGCTATCGATGAGATCTGAGAAGTATTCGTGGATGATTTTCTCCACTGCCTTTCTGGACGCTGTTATTGTTTCGTCTAGTGCAATCATCTTGGTGTGGTAACTGGCGAAAGTTCGGCGGGTTGCGAATACTTTTTCCAGCCTCTGCAGCTTCGACCATTACTGCTGCTCTTCTCTCTTTAAGATCTTCTTTCATCGCCTGTCTGCATTGTTTCGCAGGTTCGTACGGTACTTCGTGGTTGCCTGCAGCTCGTGCGAATCCACGCTGGCGTATTAGCTCGGGAGTTTGTGGAGACAGACCTCTCTTGGTGACTTTCGAACTCTCAGCTTTCATAGCCTTAACGTGAAGATGCTGAATGAGCCGATCGTATTTCTCGTCGATGATGTCGATCGACAACGGCATCTTCGCAACAGTGGACTAATGAGTTGAATAAGTCCCAGTTTGTGGTAGTTCTAGGACTTCGGTTTTTTAGTTTAGCGGCTGTTTCTCCTTCCCGTGAAAAATAGAATCTTGCACGAAGGAGACGGTGGTCTGATCCACGATCTTCTTGGACCGATCTTGGCATTGATATCTCCAATGACTGATGACCTTGAAGAAAGTGTTGTCTTCTCTGTAGAACCTCTCCAAGTCCATGTAGAACGCTTCGACTTCTTCTTCGTCATAGTTTGATGTTGGCGCGTAAACAACAAAGATTGTCAAAGCCGGTGTTGATCCACATCTTTTTAATCGTAAACGTCCAAACGTCCGATTCGGGTTGTAAGCTGTACAAATGAATCGATGTTCATGGACAAACTCGTGTTGACGAGAACTCCGTCACCGCCTACTCCTCTACTGTCGCATGTTCCGAGGAACAGTTCTTCTCCAGTGTCATAGGCGGCGTTGAATGGGTTGTGTCGTCTCGTCTCGGCCAGCCCGATGACGTCGTATCTTATTATTCCTGCTTGTATGAGCAAGTCTTCTATCGACGACTCGGATGCAATTGTACGTGCATTGCAGGTGCAGATCGTCACCATATTTCCTCGTGATCCAGGCAGCTTCCATTAACCCTGAGATTTTAGCAGCTTCTCCGTACTCGTCCTACCCAACGCTACGAGACTTGGGGATCGTTCAGGGTCAGAGGAATGAGGCTCGTTTTTTTCACTGTATTTAGTATTTTGATACCCACGTATGGGCTCTGAACGTGAGGACTGGGTATACTCACGAGTTGTTTGACACCCTCTCCCAGAGTGGACATGAAGCTTATTTGTTGGAGGCGACTTCTAACCGCCTCCCATATACTTCCCTGTTACCTCATTGCAGGCTTTTGGCCGAATTGACTTGTAGGGTATAATCCGCATAAAGCGAAAACTCACTCACGCACGCATGCATAAGTACGCCTAGAAAATACAGAAAGCATGTGCCAAATCGGGGCAGGAGAAACAAGGAGTCCATCCCCTAGATCCACCTGCGTCTCAGGGAAGCAAAGGTCGCTTTTGGTCCGCGACTCTTCGCCACCTGGGGACGCGCCACGTAGCCTCGCGACTAACCGGCTCGAGATCTCTCATATGAGGGAGATCCGTGGACAGAAATGGTCAGA
Source organism: Angiostrongylus cantonensis (assembly GCA_009735665.1). NCBI lineage: Eukaryota > Metazoa > Nematoda > Chromadorea > Rhabditida > Metastrongylidae > Angiostrongylus > Angiostrongylus cantonensis. The sequence goes on from MQTX01000048.1 coordinate 94,467, forward strand.
ATAGTATAAATCGGCACCGAACCCAGTTAAACTGAGGTTGCAATCGAATTGAATTTTTATTTTCTCTCATCTGGGTTTATGGCGGGTCTTATATGAAATACAACTGCAACGATGCTATGATACGAGTTGCAGCTACGGCTTAACTGAGCGCGAGGTCAATTTGTGTTCAGATTGTTCCAGATAACGGGGCTTGTAGCACCGATAAAGTAAAATCATAGCTGAGAGAAGAGCAAAGCATGAGACATGATTGGTGTGGTGCATAGCAAGCGAGCATTTAGCAAGAGTAATCGGGGCTCTGGAACAGTCCTGGAGTCTATACTTTTGCTCATATCTCAACAACCTTGCGGTTATATATTTATTTATGATCTTATAAACTGATTTTCTTTAGCTGGTGCGAGGTTGGTATATGTTTTCGTTGTCGTTGTTGTTGGTATTGGTGTTGTTGGTCGATGGCTGACGTTTCGGCGATTTCGCCTTCCTCAGAGCCTGGACGTATTTTATATTAGAATAATTTTTCGGTGGAAGAAAGGCTAAAGTATTAATAAAGATCAGACGTTTAAATATATGGTGGGCTAGGATGTTGTAGGTCTACACCATATTAAACAGAAAGGCCGTGATGTTACGAGCCTGCGGTTGTAATTTACATAGTGTCGTGCCATTAAAAAAATATACAGTGATAAAAAGGTTGGAAAAAATGTGTACATTCGAGTTCTCTTTGTTAACGTTGTGTTCGACCCGAGTTATAAATTTTGATAAACTGGCGTTCACAAATCCACCATTGCGTCAGCCCCAACCTAATATGGTGTAAATAAAACCTTTAGGACTTTCACATTTTTTTTTCAAAGAGGTGGGTGAGCCTTGAACAGCCACTTCTCTGTTGAAATTTTTTCCAGCAATCAGATGATCAAGCGAGGGGCAGCGGAGCAGACGAGAGGTTTGGTTGGAGAAGTGGAAGATCCTATATGAATTTCAAGCACTTTTAGGGATAAAAAGTATGCTCAGGCATTGTTTCTAAGATTTTTTTTTGACATTCTGTCGAATTCATGGCAAAAATTCAATGGTTCCGTTAGTTCGAGCATTCTACTCGCAACCTCGTTGAAGTATTGCAAAGCAAGTTAACGGCTGAATAATGCTAGACTGTCCTCGACTATCTTGAACAGAGGCTCAACAAGCCACACGTTTTGTTTGCTGGTTTCCTTTGCGAAAAATGCTGGCGCGTGTAACGCAGTGGTTAGAGGTTACTTGCAATACACACTAGATCGATCATTGTTTCGAACTAGCGCATCGCGATCACCAAAGTTTCTTTTCTTCCAGGATTCCAAAATCAGGATGAGACTTACCTTGAAGAAATCATTAATTGACACAATGGTCGAGCAGCACAAGTCACTATCTTCTCCAGATTTGCATTCAGCTTTCGGTGTTGTTCAATCGCTGAGGTTGTGTCTTATACTCGACTTCATCAAGCATTGTTAGAAGTAACTGAATGCAAATCTGGCCTGCACAATGACCCGCTGTTGTCTACCATTGTGTCAAGTTAGTGCTGTTATTCTTCAAGACAAGCTCGATACCAATTTTCCGACAGTGTAACAATAGATTAGTGGGGCTACGCGCGGTATCGAACCAAAGACCACGTTTATATCGCAACCACCTCTAACAACTGCTCTCACGTGCATAACTAACGTTTAGAAAACGCAAGGAAAGTTGTTACTGCTTATGTCGGATTTTTAACGCTTCCCCTATCATGGCTAATCAAAGTGGTAGCATTTGTATTTCTGTGTTTACGCGTAACCAAGGCGAGTAAGTGAATCATAGCTGCTTTGATTAAAAAGTGAACATGAATAATATAATATAAGGAGCTAAAAATTCGTAACTAGAACTTTTTTCAATGTTATGAGCTTTGACGCTGCAACTAATTGAATTCAATTAAAAATTAATCACACTACAGTTTTCAGCACTTTAGTGTGTAGGTTTAACTGGTGCTGAGGTTGTGTCTTATACTCGACTTCATCAAGCATTGTTAGAAGTAACTGAATGCAAATCTGGCCTGCACAATGACCCGCTGTTGTCTACCATTGTGTCAAGTTAGTGCTGTTATTCTTCAAGACAAGCTCGATACCAATTTTCCGACAGTGTAACAATAGATTAGTGGGGCTACGCGCGGTATCGAACCAAAGACCACGTTTATATCGCAACCACCTCTAACAACTGCTCTCACGTGCATAACTAACGTTTAGAAAACGCAAGGAAAGTTGTTACTGCTTATGTCGGATTTTTAACGCTTCCCCTATCATGGCTAATCAAAGTGGTAGCATTTGTATTTCTGTGTTTACGCGTAACCAAGGCGAGTAAGTGAATCATAGCTGCTTTGATTATTTTTTTTATGAGAACCGGTGACGTTCAGCTCAAAAACTGGATTGCGAACAGGCTTCACAGCACTTTCCATAACCGGAATTTCACCCCAAAAAAAAGTTGTGTGAAATCCATCCCACTGTTTGGTGTTCTGCAGTCGGGCTGATTCATCACAGCTTTTTGAGTCTGGACGAAACGATTACAGCAGAGAAGTATTGCCGACAAATCGATGAAATTCACCGTATACTCCAGCAGCAAAGACCGACATTAGTCAACAGAAAAGGACCAATACTTGCGAAAACGCCCGCCCCCACGTGCGGAACCAACGCTGCTGATGTTGAAAGAGTTACGCTAAGAATCGGGACTACGTATGGGTTTTGAACACGTGATTACACTTGTCGGTGGTTCCCGTGCTATACACTACACCAATCGAAGCTCTTGATTTGCCTTTGGTAACGGTAATCGAGAACATGGATTTCCGAGTTTTGCTCGTATTTCAGCATCTTTATGCTTGTATTTAACATCGTACCCTGTCATGTACGATAACCCATATCAGGGGCGCGTGTGGCGCAGTGGTTGGAGGCGCCACTGCGACACGCACGTGGAATCGATTCCTGCGCCCATGGCCCACCAAGCCTTCCATCCCTCCGGGGTCGGCAAGTTGGTACCAGACTTGTCTCTGGGAGGATAGCAGCACTGGCTCGATTCATCGGCAGGCCACTGCGAGTCATTGTAAAGGCCAGATTTGCATTCAATCACCTCCAACGATACTTAATGAAGTCGAATGCATGGCGCATCCCTCAGGGATTGATCATCGCCGTGAGCTTTATCAACAAATTTTTTTCGCAGATTAGAACTCCTTCATAGAACGTCGTGAAGCAAACAAAAACGACTTCTACACGAGAATGTTAAACAAAATGTAAATGGACAGTAAATTGGGATACTCTGCAGCTATGGTTGCCAGCGGATCAGATAGAAAAGCTTAAAAAACACATGTATCGCTCAGTCAACTTGATGTGATCCGGAGCGAAACCCCGCACATTTGAGACAGAACAAGATAATGCCGCCGCCGGAGCTCGAGATATCATCAGTTTTCAGGTGAAGGTAATGGTGGTGAATCTACAGTGCGAACGCGGTTCCGCGAAGTCCGATCTGGTGATTCCGGCCTCGAACATAGGGAAGGCCTCGGACTTCCCAATGAACTTGACAACGACGAATTGAAGGAAACAGTGGAAGCAAACACGCGAAGAACTGTTCGAGAGTTTGTAGAGCCGCTCAGCGTAAGCACAGAAACAATTTCCACTCCCTCGAATCGCATAGGAAAAACAAAAAAAAACTCGATAAGTGGGTGCCGTACGAACTAAAAGATAATTTTTAAAAAAATCGCCATTTTGAGGTGTCGTCTGCTCCTATTCTGCGCAACAAAAACGACCCTTTTCTTGATCGAATTGTGACGTGCGACCAGAAATGGTTTTTTTATGAGAACCGGTGACGTTCAGCTCAAAAACTGGATTGCGAACAGGCTTCACAGCACTTTCCATAACCGGAATTTCACCCCAAAAAAAAGTTGTGTGAAATCCATCCCACTGTTTGGTGTTCTGCAGTCGGGCTGATTCATCACAGCTTTTTGAGTCTGGACGAAACGATTACAGCAGAGAAGTATTGCCGACAAATCGATGAAATTCACCGTATACTCCAGCAGCAAAGACCGACATTAGTCAACAGAAAAGGACCAATACTTGCGAAAACGCCCGCCCGTACGTGCGGAACCAACGCTGCTGATGTTGAAAGAGTTACGCTAAGAATCGGGACTACGTATGGGTTTTGAACACGTGATTACACTTGTCGGTGGTTCCCGTGCTATACACTACACCAATCGAAGCTCTTGATTTGCCTTTGGTAACGGTAATCGAGAACATGGATTTCCGAGTTTTGCTCGTATTTCAGCATCTTTATGCTTGTATTTAACATCGTACCCTGTCATGTACGATAACCCATATCAGGGGCGCGTGTGGCGCAGTGGTTGGAGGCGCCACTGCGACACGCACGTGGAATCGATTCCTGCGCCCATGGCCCACCAAGCCTTCCATCCCTCCGGGGTCGGCAAGTTGGTACCAGACTTGTCTCTGGGAGGATAGCAGCACTGGCTCGATTCATCGGCAGGCCACTGCGAGTCATTGTAAAGGCCAGATTTGCATTCAATCACCTCCAACGATACTTAATGAAGTCGAATGCATGGCGCATCCCTCAGGGATTGATCATCGCCGTGAGCTTTATCCTTTATTCCTTACCCTGTCATGAAAAAAATGGTCATTAACTAAATGTCAAAACATAATGAAACCAACAGTCCTCAACAAGCTTGCAGTTTCTTCTTTTATTTAAGTATTACGACAAAGCTCTCCGAAGGCTGAGACAAGCACCAATCTCCTTCTACAAATAGTTTTTCATTGCAAGAATGTAGTGCTGCTCTCTACCCCAACAGCTAGATAAGCCGAGGTACGATCACTTTGGCTTATTAATGACGGCGATTTTCCTAACCTCTATCTTCTTACTGATTGCGTAACATGTTCCAATTATTATCTTGAAAATCTGCTTTCATTAAGCTTTGGTAACAATAATCAACAATCCTCTACATGACTGTGCTAACGCCGGGTTGGCATTTCGCCTCGCATTTGGTCGCCTTCCTCAAAACGGCGTTGATGCGAGTTAATGGCCCAAAGTTCGACGCCCACGCGATGTGGATGTACGTTAGAGCATCGAGTCGAGTGCAGTGGGAAACTTCACTCGGCGGTATCATTTGGAGCATTTCTTTTAGTTTTTATACCAACCTTGTTTCAGCTTATTTATGTAAAAAAATGAAATTATTGCTACCGAGGTCCAATGAAAGTCGATTATTAAGATATTGCCTGCCGTATTATTTACCAGCAAATAGAATGCTGACTGCTGTCGGAATCATTGTCGGGCCAAAATAGGTTATATTGCAGGCAGAAAACGATCGACACCCGCCTGCGTAAAAGGACACCGCCGAGTGAAGTTCACCATTTGAGTGGTGCTCCACTCCATCAGATTCGACTCAATGCGACAACGAACACCCACATCGTGACGATGACCTGCTGTGAACCATCGACTTGGATAGACGCAGCTCTGAAGAAGGCGAATGTTCCGAAACTTCGGCCTAAAAGTTTTATACTAACTTTATCTCAGTGACATAGAAAATTGCAGCATCAATTATTGCAAATGAACTGCTCTCTTCTAAAACTAGTAAAACGTGCTGGTGTAAAATGTTAAGTGGGACTCGAAGAAAATGTCATGACATTATGATGAGAAGAATATTAATGGCGCAGTCGACCTCAGTTCTTCTTAACAAATAACACATTATGCGCATTGATTTCAGCTCTTATTCTACAATGACAAGCTACTAATTTATCAGAGTCTACTAAACGTTTTTATCCTTTTTTCCGTTGAGGCTTGCATTTTAAACATAGCAACGGCCGTGCATTCGAGACCCGGTCAAATTCTAATTATTACGAAGATAAAGATGTTGCACATGGACTACAAGGTAAGTGCCCCTGAGAAAAAGTTTATTCCAGTGATAGTACCCAGGATCGACTTTCTATGAACCTCGGCATTGAATTATAAATTCACCGTTTTCTCTCTCAGCTATCGCGACATTGTTAAACAACATAGTTTACTTCCATGCAAAACACATACAACACAATCGTAGCTCAAACAAACTAATACGAAGCTTACTAGGTCAAGCACTTCAATAGCACTAGTGTACCTTCCAGGCTCTGAGGAAGGCGATTCTGCCGAAACGTCAGCTACGATTGTGCTGTATGTGTGTTATTGTATGGAAGTAAACGTATCCTGTTTAACAACCTCGCGATTGCTAAGAGAGAAAACGACGAATTTATAATCCAGTGATAGTTTCGTAAATTTTTCAACTTTTGAAATGTAGACCAATTGAATGATGACGGTGCTATTTTTCTTTCCGTCATTCAGTACCATAAATAGTACTGCAGGGATCCATCGACAAACTACTAGTGCTTGCAGATCGATAACCGATTGGACTATGCCATGTATTATTGTCAGACTCGCCCAAATAATAATCCAAGTGAAAATGGTCCATAGCTGAACCATATAACAGAGAAAGAAGTTTTTTTCTGTATTGTGGGGCAGTTAAGTTATGCAGCTGCTACGACTTATTTAATAAATATAGCAGTGACTGATCCGCCACTATATAGTTCAGTGGTGAATCAATTAGACAGCTATGACGGCTTACTTTTCGGCGAATTCACCATCCTCAGAGCCTAGACGTATTACACCACAAAATCATAAAAGGAAAAAGACCTCGGTTTTGATCAATCCCTCAGAGATCCGCCGTGCATTCGACTTCATTACGCATTACACTATTGAAGTTGGAAAAGCCAGAAAGGTTCATTAAGGGGTAATATATACAGAAACCAAAATATCTAAGCGAGTACAATAAGAAATAGTAGGAAATGGCCTTGTAGAAATACAAAGTACTTGGGAAAGTGCAACGGCTTCATATAGAGCTCATAAGTGAAGGAAAAACAAAATAGGTGACCGAAAACAATTAGGAATTAAGCGCCATAGGAAGCAAACCCTCGACTGGAATGATGACCGAGGGCCACCATCGTCATATTGCACTTGTACTCCATAAAAGTTGGAAAGTTTCTGAAGCTTCACGAAGGGTAAACTACGGAAAAAGAGAAATCTATACGTGTACCCAATCAGCAACAGTGGAAACTGGCTCTTTTGGAAACACGGTTTGAGTGGATCCACCACATGAGAACGATTGTCGTGATGATGTACTCGTAAATTATAGAAGTTAGAAAATTCTACGAAGCTTAGCTCGGGCAATTGCATGCAAAAGCGATATATCTAAGTGGATGTAGTCAGAAACGATGAGAATTGACCAGTTCGGAAACAATGCGTTCCAACGGAACCCCATCGAGGGCGATTTCCGTATTATTAAGCATAAACATTAAAGAACTTGAAAAAGAAATTAAGGTTCATTCTGGGTCAATTCTTTAATTACTGAAATATTCACGAGGATATAGTCAGGGATGGTAGGAATTGGCCACTTCAGAAACATAGCGCTACATTGTAACCGTGTCGATGAGGATTTTCGTGCTACTTGAACATGAACACCACAGAAATGTTCTCAGGAATAATTTTGGGGAAATTCGTCGAAAAAGCGAAATTTCTGCGTAGATCTAGTCAGAAACGGTAGGAATTGGTCCCCTCATGAAGACGACGTTTCAGTACAATCGCATGGAGGGCGATTCCTGTGATACTGTACATGGACGCCTACAGAATTTGAAGAAATCATGAGTATTCATCCTCGGCTAATTGATCGATTAAGCGAAATTTTAATATATTTAGTGAGAAACGTTAGGAATTGGTCCATTCATGAACAAAACGTTTCACTGAAATGAAATCGACGGCCATTTTCGTGATGCTGAACATGAACAGTAGAGAAATTGAAAAAATTTGGATGCTTCTTTCTGGGCTAGCTCATTAAAAAAGTGAATTATCTATGTTCCTGTTGTCAGAGATGGGATGGTAGACTTTGATCCCTACAGAATTACTCTTCTCGATACTATTCCAGTTGAGCCTTATATTTCCACATAGGCCAATACCCACCGTTCATCATAAGACGCACCTAGACTTTTCGCATTTTTCATGCACTGACCCTTAATGGAGCCGCATAGTTATTCCAACTTCTACATGGTTTACGTTCAATATGATAGTCGCTATCAGTGGCGATTCTAATCGAAAGTTGCGTTTCCATAGAAGCCGATTTTCACCGTTTCTCGTAAGGCCCAAATAGATGCTTCGCTTTTTGCACACACTGACATCCAATGAAGCCTCATAATTTTCAAACTTTTACAGAGTTCATGTTTAATAGCACCACAACCGCTGTCGGTGGTGACCCCAGTCAAGCTCGTGTTCCAAAAGAAGCCAGTTCCCACCTTCTCCCACAAGACCTAGGTAGAGATTTTGCATTTCGCACAATCTGACCTCAAGCTTCAGAACTTTTCCACTTTCTAAAGGTTTCAAAAATAATATCACGACAATCCCGTTGATGATTACACTTGCTCAATTTTCCCACTTGCTCAATTTTTCTTTCATTATGAAAATGCCAGCACTTTACCGGGATTTTAAATTTTTCAAAATTCTGTAGTGTAGAAATACAGTATCACGATAATCAGCCTCGGTTGCTTTTTCTGTAGAGCTTTATTTTTCAATATGGGCGATTTCCTATCGCTCTAACCACTCAAAATTCAAGGTCAGTCTCATCATCAGCTGTGTAGACGATGCTACGGATAAAGTAGCTTAACTTATAAAAGCAGTTCTCATCCAATTGCTGAAACACACCCCTGCGCATTTCACAAGTACCAAGTGTTCCTAGTTCGTTCACTTAACTTGCGTTCTATGTGAGCTTATGTGATGCAATCCTCTAACATTACCGCCATTTATACAAACGTTGCCAGAGAGTCCGCTATGCCAGTCATCCTCGAACTCCTTATACAAGATAAAGGAGCAAACCATGTATGGTTTCTCGATAGAGCAGCTGATTGCCCTCTCAAAGGTGTGTCTAAATTGCCTAATCTTCACATGGCCAGGAAAACAATGCACACAAAGGAGAGGGTTGGCAATGGGGCAACGACTGGCACCAAGCCTTGCCATTCCATTTATGTCTAAAGTTTAAGCATTCTGGTCTCCGGCCACTAATCCCTCTAACTCTAACATAAAATATTTATATAATTTAAAAATAGAACTACTTCGTATATTCTTAGCAGTACACATAAAATTAATTCTTAAGATCGAACTTAAACCAGCACAATGTAACCTAACAATGGCGAAATTTACCCTTGTACTTGGACGACCTGAATGCCTCAACGGCGGTGCATAAATATTTCGACTAGTTCCACACCACATCAACAAAACAAGAATCTAAAATGAAAAAGACTGAAGTAGGTAACAATCAGAAACTCGAAATATTTAAGCGAGACAACCTTGTATCCGGAGTCGCCAACATCGAAGGAAACATTCAGTTAACAAAACCTCCAGTTATACTTGGCATCCCCATTAAAAGAAATCATTGAAAAACCATGACCACTAACAGTAGAATTATATTGCTGCCCGTCACACAACGATATTCTCGGCTTAGGCAGCTCCAAACGAATAGTCGAGGAAAGAGCCGCATCTCACATCCCAGACCACAAACCAAAAAAAAATACAACGTCCCGATATCCTTGTGATTAGAACGCTCCAACCAAA
>MQTX01000048.1:104527-134066 GCA_009735665.1 Angiostrongylus cantonensis
ATACATATATTAATATAAAAGGTTTTTCCAATAAAAATTTTACTCTCATAAAGACAAAAACCTCTAACAATGGAGAAGTTATAGCTAATAAAACAACAGCCAAATGACATTAGCTATCATAAGAACTCGGTAACTTACTTTATAATTGAACACACTCAAAAACTTTCCACCTGTGTAGGAGTAGAGAATTAAATAAATAGAGTAATAAAGTGAAACTGCGAAATAAATTAACACTATCAAAAAAATCTTCTTAAGCAAAAGCACTTAAGTAATGGAAGGCTCAGATAAAAAAGACATGCAAGGAGGTGCACCTCTGTTAGTTAAAAATACCAAAAAAATAACCCAAAAAGATACCAAATAAAAAATAAAAATAAAAATAATAAAAAAATGATTATTCTAAATCTTAGTAGCCCGTTAAGAAAGTATACTAAACGTCTAAATCTCATAGGAATAAACTCCTCAATCAGATAAAATATAATAGCACACATATATCCATGTCCTAACATTGTTATCAAACCCGCTAGTTTCTTCATTATAAACGAAACTCTAATAATGTTTACTTTTTTATCCACAAACTACTAAAATTTTCCCGGGAGGCTATTATGCGAAATCAACTACGACGAGCCCGAGATATTCGCAAAACGTGGATCCCGGGCCAGATTGAACGATTTTCCTTTCCGGAGCCTCGCGCATTACACAGCACCACGGAGACATTTGCTCTACGCGTCTCTCAGCTAGTTTTCTATCTACTGTAGAACTCTAATAGGTAATAGTAAAAATCTTATGTGGCTAATAGAAGAATGAGGTGCCAGCGACTTCGAATGGCTTAGAAGTAAACAACAAGAGGCAGACAAAATCGTTCCCAGTAATAACAAAAACACCCAATAATTATAATAAGAAAAATTAATTGTACCCAAAATTTGCAAAAACCTACAGTACCAAGCTTTAACAGTAAGCCTGTCAACAATACTCCAGCTCTAGTGGGATTTCCACATGAGCCTAAGGTAACCATAAATGCAAAAAATAGACTGGAAACTTAATCGCAAATCTTAAAGGTAAAATACAAAGGATTAAAAATAAAAATAATAAAAAAATGATTATTCTAAATCTTAGTAGCCCGTTAAGAAAGTATACTAAACGTCTAAATCTCATAGGAATAAACTCCTCAATCAGATAAAATATAATAGCACACATATATCCATGTCCTAACATTGTTATCAAACCCGCTAGTTTCTTCATTATAAACGAAACTCTAATAATGTTTACTTTTTTATCCACAAACTACTAAAATTTTCCCGGGAGGCTATTATGCGAAATCAACTACGACGAGCCCGAGATATTCGCAAAACGTGGATCCCGGGCCAGATTGAACGATTTTCCTTTCCGGAGCCTCGCGCATTACACAGCACCACGGAGACATTTGCTCTACGCGTCTCTCAGCTAGTTTTCTATCTACTGTAGAACTCTAATAGGTAATAGTAAAAATCTTATGTGGCTAATAGAAGAATGAGGTGCCAGCGACTTCGAATCGCTTAGAAGTAAACAACAAGAGGCAGACAAAATCATTCCCAGTAATAACAAAAACACCCAATAATTATAATAAGAAAAATTAATTGTACCCAAAATTTGCAAAAACCTACAGTACCAAGCTTTAACAGTAAGCCTGTCAACAATACTCCAGCTCTAGTGGGATTTCCACATGAGCCTAAGGTAACCATAAATGCAAAAAATAGACTGGAAACTTAATCGCAAATCTTAAAGGTAAAATACAAAGGATTTCATGATACAACTCAAAAAATATACACGACGCTATCACATATAGGGTGTCAAATACTTCAGATTTCTATTGAATTCGCTAATAATTACTATCCCATAAATAAATAATATCATTAATGCCATTAAACCAAAAACATATAGAGGCGAATAGAACACTGGCAGTGATATCGGTCATTACGAGGGCTTGATGCTAGTTCGATTCCACACGTGGTCAACCAAGCCTTTCATCTATCCGGGGTCCGAAAATTGGTATCGGATTTGCCTGGAAATAAATCACTCTCTGTAATCCAATTGGGAAAGCTCCAACCCGGCTACCTCAGGATTCTAGGGAGAATTCCTCGACCAGCATTCGCCGACATTCGAGATGAAATGAGAATCCACAAGCAGCAGCAGAACCCAGATGCAGAAAGTTCGAACACGTTTGTGAATGGTGGGATGCGAGGAAACGAATCGAATGCTGCAAGTGTTGGGATCGTCACAGTAGAGGTGAAAATGAGCTATGTATAAGAAATTATGTTTTGGTTCCGGCACATTTAACGACGAGACAACTTTAAAAACTTCCAACTGTTAGGTTTGGCACCAAAAATAGATTTCAACATTTATAAGCAGATGTTGTAGAAATATATAGTGTAGTGTGGATCGTTCGTACGTTAACATCATCCTCGAATGTTGGACACCTTACAGACAGCTGTGGTCTGCTAGCCGTAGATGACTTTCTTATAGACGTCAATGCAGTTCAGCTTGTAAAGCCAGCATGGAATAGCGTATTTCGGAAATTTCAGCAGTTCTACATGAAGGCAGAAGGTCCGTGCTTGACGATAGTACAGTTTGCAATGAGCAGCGATTTCACGGATGTATATGTGCGTTTCATCCTGGAAATGATTTCATGTCAGTGGAGTATTCCTGCAAAGAGAAGGAAGAATTGACTCCATCCTTTAAATTAAAAATTTTGAACAATTTCCTGCTAATCTTTGCTGAAATTCAATTCTAACAGAGGTTTTTAAAATAATAGTACTGAGCATGTTTTCAAAAAGATTTCTCAACTAAATGACTTCTTTTCAATCTAAGATGGCGAAAACTATCTAGGCCAATCGGTAACAATGTAGGATTTCGATAAATGGGGCTATCTGCTAATTTAATAACCCTTTACGGTTGTACTATTGTGTAAAAAAAGGTTCATTACCAAGCTAATCTCTCATACCTGTTTTCTGAACGTTACTGGTGCGTCGGGTACTTTGGCTTTAGGACAACGGTTCGTATAACGAAGGCAAAACTCAACCGCCTTAAAACCATATCTTCCGCCATTGCATAAGGTAAAAAAGTCTATAGTATGGTTTCGCTAGATTAAATGACTGAGAATGGTCTGACGTGGCACTAAACAAAGTGCTAGTAAATTCGGTTGGTAGGAATATTTCGGACTGACTGTGATATTCAGTTCCGGTGAGAAACTGTTCAAAAACGAACTCAAGAGAAATGAGACTGAGTTTTCGCAGTATTCTTAAGAAGTTAGTTTATTCTCTAATTTGCAATCTACTTGTTCCCTCTATCATCGTAGAAAACCGGAAGCAACAAAATTTCTTTACATCCTCGGCAAAGGTTCTAAAACGAAGCGGCTCCGGGCAGACGTATTCGAAGCGTTCTTTCGCATTTTTACAGTAATCCGTGTAGTCGATTTTGAGCTGCCTAAAATATGCCTAAATACCGACCATATTTTTAAATCTGATAGCTAAACTTCTACCCTTTTTTGAAACGGTGTTTAACTCCGTTGAACCTACGCTGGATCGAATTTGAAGAAGAGGAAGAAGCAACGAGAAAAACAGAATGTTGAGTTATTTGCAAAACTCCGGGTCGCAGGTGCCTGTGGTGGGGATCGAACACGCTACCACATTTTCCAGGGGTAAACGAGTTCACCACCACACCAAGCAAGTCTTCCGTTTAACCATCCTCTCTGTCGTGTTGTATAGGGGCTATCAGAAACCATCCGTCAACGGGATCTATCTGGAAGCACAAATTGGCGTTGAACTTAGTTAAGATGAAGCTGTGGGATAAATCACAATGTAGAGGCGGAGATCGTGATCGATCTTCGCCGCCATAGACACCTGCTTTTGGAATTTTACAAATGTCTCAGCACCACTATGGGTATATTTCACATCATACGTTGCCATAAAAAAAATAATCAGTAAATAAAAAACTAACTAAATTGCAATGTTGAGTATTTACAGAAAATATCCCGAGTTTTCCTCTTAAATTCCTAACACATTCGGCCACCTTCAGAATGGTTCATGAGCTCTACATTTGTTAGCATTAGAGTTGCATTCAGTAACAAATTCATCGCACCCATTAACTGATAGGATTAGCTATCCCTCGTTTTGCAACTAATCTTAGTCTTTGATTTCTTGCATTTCTTGATGGATATTGTTGGATAGTACTTGAGTATACGAAACTTACGATATGTGTGTGAATAAATTCGTCTTCAGCGTTTCAGGACACGTCTCTACGAATGCGTCACAGAAAGCCTGAAGGCACAACCTCCTAGAGCAAAGCAAAACCACTCGTACGCTTACACGAATCCCATTGTGGTGAACACCAAAGAACGTATAGAACAAATAGGACGCCGTAATAAGCAAAACAACAACAATTGAAAAACGCCGAAAATAGTAAACCAGATTTTTATGACACATTTGTTTCAAAACAATTTGCCTTTCCTGAAAAGTTTGCCTTTCAGAGAGGGTCGCTTAGTGGAAGAACGGCTTTCGTCAGTAATTCTTCGTATTCTTGTTGAGGAAACGCGAGGTGTTATTTTTATCCTTTATTCACGAATAAGCTGCTGCTGTAAAACGGTGTTTAACTCCGTTGAACCTACGCTGGATCGAATTTGAAGAAGAGGAAGAAGCAACGAGAAAAACAGAATGTTGAGTTATTTGCAAAACTCCGGGTCGCAGGTGCCTGTGGTGGGGATCGAACACGCTACTACATTTTCTAGGGGTAAACGAGTTCACCACCACACCAAGCAAGTCTTCCGTTTAACCATCCTCTCTGTCGTGTTGTATAGGGGCTATCAGAAACCATCCGTCAACGGGATCTATCTGGAAGCACAAATTGGCGTTGAACTTAGTTAAGATGAAGCTGTGGGATAAATCACAATGTAGAGGCGGAGATCGTGATCGATCTTCGCCGCCATAGACACCTGCTTTTGGAATTTTACAAATGTCTCAGCACCACTATGGGTATATTTCACATCATACGTTGCCATAAAAAAAATAATCAGTAAATAAAAAACTAACTAAATTGCAATGTTGAGTATTTACAGAAAATATCCCGAGTTTTCCTCTTAAATTCCTAACACATTCGGCCACCTTCAGAATGGTTCATGAGCTCTACATTTGTTAGCATTAGAGTTGCATTCAGTAACAAATTCATCGCACCCATTAACTGATAGGATTAGCTATCCCTCGTTTTGCAACTAATCTTAGTCTTTGATTTCTTGCATTTCTTGATGGATATTGTTGGATAGTACTTGAGTATACGAAACTTACGATATGTGTGTGAATAAATTCGTCTTCAGCGTTTCAGGACACGTCTCTACGAATGCGTCACAGAAAGCCTGAAGGCACAACCTCCTAGAGCAAAGCAAAACCACTCGTACGCTTACACGAATCCCATTGTGGTGAACACCAAAGAACGTATAGAACAAATAGGACGCCGTAATAAGCAAAACAAAAACAATTGAAAAACGCCGAAAATAGTAAACCAGATTTTTATGACACATTTGTTTCAAAACAATTTGCCTTTCCTGAAAAGTTTGCCTTTCAGAGAGGGTCGCTTAGTGGAAGAACGGCTTTCGTCAGTAATTCTTCGTATTCTTGTTGAGGAAACGCGAGGTGTTATTTTTATCCTTTATTCACGAATAAGCTGCTGCTGTAAACTTGACCTTTCCAGACTCTGAGGAAGGCGAAGTCCGCCGAAACGTCAGCTTATTCGTGAATAAAGAATAAAGGTAACACCTCGTGTTTGCTCAACAAAAATAGGAGGAATACTCGATCAATGCTGAGGTTAATAGAAAGTCGGTCGTGGGATTTAGTCAGTAAATTCATAAATGAAAAAATACGTCAACAAAATTTACTATAAAAATGATACCTTTGTCTCCTTGAATGCTTCTTGTGGTGGTAGTGTGAAACAAACGTGGTCGTATTCGACTTTCAAAGATTTACAAGACTGGAAACAGCCTATTTGTTAACTTGCAATTTATAAGAGATGAGAACTCGTTGAAAACACTTACTGGATCGTCGCCAGTTTCTCGGGCTAACCGCAAAAATTGTTGGTCATCATCGGCAAGCGAGCTGAGACGCGTCCAAGATGAGTTTATTCCTTTAAAACCAGAATTTAAAATAGTCCGAACTTTACGACTCTGAAGACGTGCTAGGTAGATTATACTACTTTGTGGTTGCTGTCTTCCAGCTTTTCCTACAGTTCAATAAAAAATTAGTGAATGAGAAATTGTACCATCAGTAATTTGTTTTCTACTGTCGTGCAAGTCAAATGATGCTGATGAATTATCGAGTCGCCACAATCGATCATATAGTGATGAGGAAATCGATGACGATATTGGGAAGTAAAGTACTGCCACCAATTCCAGCAGCACCATCTCACCTTGAACGCGAGGAAATCACTTGATTCGAAGGTTATTCAAAAGTGCTATGTGGTAGAAAGTAAGAGAACGTAAAAGTGACATGAGAATGAACTGTCCATTGAAATGGTAACGCTGCCATGATCGGATCAAATCTAAAATGAAATCGATTGCTGGTGTTCGAACTAACAACCACTGGTGGCAGCATCTCCGTTTACACAAAGTCTGAACCAGTCTTCATAGACCTTATTCGACGGTTTGGCATACCATGACTTCATTGTAAGGTGATGACACCCATCAATTCGTAAAGTACGGAAATTCAAACTTTTTTAACAACTACGCATGCTATTTTTGTAGATCGAAAAAATTTCTGGCTTGGTACTGCTGCCGTTCTTAACAGTACCCGAAGGACTCACGCAGTTAATAGGTGGTGAAACTGACCGACTACACTTCTTTAAAAGAATAGATATTAATAATAAAAGTCCTGCTACTAGGCCCACAATTTTTGTAATAACTTTTCATGTCTTTCCCAACAGTTCACCGCCTCATTGTGGCTGAGAGGCGTTTCTGAGTGTCTGGTTACGAAATACAGCGGGAGAATTCATCCCTCTGGCAGGGTCTCCCAAGCTGGGAAGAAGTCCAGAGCTTCCGTCAGGAAGCCTAGCTATGGTAAACCGATACCGGAATCCATCCGTCCTGGTACCAAATTAGTCGCATGGTGGCAATCTCGGATCCACAAGGGTGCCGACTACATGTGATGATGACCGATACCGGAATCCATCCGTCCTGGTACCAAATTAGTCGCATGGTGACAAATCTCCCTCAGATCCACAAGGGTGCCGACTACATGTGATGATGACGACATGGGACAGAGTTTGGCCAGGTTGTTCTCGGAACTCCAGGGAACCACAATGCTTACACCGGCAAATCTCCGAAAAATAAAGAATCATGAGGATGAACTGTCCATTGAAATGATAACGAGGGTCTGCACAACCAGTGAGAACGGGTCATCAAGGTAACCAAGTAATTTTTCAGCTCACGATCCGTTTATATTTAACTCTTCTGCAAACCATAAATACAGCATGAAATGCTTGGATGTGATTCTGCACATTTACGATTAATTCAAATATCGGCCGGTAATGCCTTTTCGATTATATTTCAGTATACATTGGTTTTATTCCATTTTATTCTACACGAACTGACATTACATATTGTGCGGAGTGCAGAATTTCCTTCATTCTGTTTGGTTCTTTGCTTCCATGTAATGTGAAGGAAGGTGATCGTACTTGCTCGCAGATTCGTTTGTTGCATGACTCTATCGATGATGTTGAATGCATGTAAAGTCGAATTCCTCTAAATTTCTACAATAGCCCTGCTTCCCACATCTTCTTCACAGGCAGCCGTTATCTTTTATGGATTGTAAGAAGCGAGCTGGTCCCAAATTAATCAAATACCGATTTCCCGACCTTGGAGGGAACGAACCCTCCCAACGGTCTGCCGCCTCATCGTGGCTGGGAGGTGTTCGTGAGTGTCGGGCTGCTATGTACAGCGGGAGATTCGTCCCCTCGGCAGGGCTTCTCAAGCCAAGGAGTAAGGCGTTTCCACCTGAAAGTTCAACTAAGAGTAAACCAATATCGGGATCTAACACTGTCCTAGTATCAAAATAGTCGCATAGTGGCAAATCTCCCTATGATCCACAAACGCGACTGCTGCCTGTGGTGGTGACCACCTCAGACAGACCTTGTCCGGGCTGGCTTGGGGACTCGAGGAAAATACGGTGTCTAAACTAGCAAAGTTCCGAAACAATGGTGAATATGCTGGGACCCTCACAATCAATGAGGACGGGTCTTCTGAGTATCCAAGTAGGTAAGAGGAAAGGGAGACTTTGTTCAGTAGGAGCAGAGCCTCATACGACAGTTCAGGCATAGAAAAAGCTGCTCTCAGTCGCCTGCACTCTTCAGCATCTGCTGTTGCAATCTGCTTTTCTATAAGCATTTGTGCATGCATAAGCTTTCATATGCATTTTCTATAAAACCCTTGTATAGCATTCTTCACAAGCATTCTACAATCTTCCTCTAAACATTGCATCTTGTTCCTTCTGTCAAACTCCATCCAGTACAGAACGAATATAAAGAGTATTGTTAACCTTTTATTTGCTACCTGCTATAATTGCTGATAACGGCGCTAGGTAGAAAACTAGCTGTGAGAATCGCAAAGCAAGGGCGTCAGTGATGCAGTGCGTAATACGCGAGCTCCTGTAAGGGACAATCGTGCTTCGATTTGGCCTTACGTTCCAGTTTTGTGAATATCTTAGTATCGTTGTGGTTGTATTTCACATAAAGAGCAGTCTTAGTTACCGAGTAAGTGTTCCAGTATTTCACTCAAATTCGCTTAAGCGTTTTGCTTCTTTTTAGCCCAATTACGCTCATCCCTTTTGCTCAACTAGATATCGCCAGGTTGTTAATATTGTTTTGTTATTATGTGCTTTGCGGCAACATCAAAAGTTCCGCGTGACAAACTCGTGCAGAGTCGAGCATTCTACTCCGAGCTAGTGATGATTCTTTACCGAAGATTGAATCCAAGACCTATGTTCTACTTCTACTCCACCAATTAATACAAGATATTCCTTTCTAAAATCAGCCTGCTAAAGGAAATGAAAAGAGCTGAAGGTGTTCAGGTCACGGGATGCTCGAGGATAAAGGACACACCCAGCCCGTAACTTCTATCTGGGACTGCACCTTGACTTCCGAGACTTTACCATGCACGGCACATTTGGTTTCTTCATGTTTTGCTTTGATATTATGGAGTTCTTGAATATGTGGCTTTTAATTTTGTAGCGCGTTCTCTTATGGCCATCATCAAAGTGGTACAGTTACGGCTACGTCTAGCCACATTTCCTTAACAGCCATTGCATCTGCAACACGCTTTGCAACAAACGAATCGAAGAATAGCAAAAGGAAATTCTACAGTTTTGAAGAATAAAAAATCTCTTTGTATGAGAAAATGAAACGCCAATTATCGGAGGCACTGTTGAAAATTGCAGTATCGAGTCTCCAGGCTCCTTCTGACGTCTGTCCCAAAATCCTGCTAGAGAGAAGAGGAGCTGTTGAAAATTGAAAAAGTACACAGGTTAAAGGCGAATTCGGTCCATTAATAACTACTCTAGGGATGCAAACATATGCACAAATAGAGTGGAAATTCTGAGAAAGTATTTTACTATTAATACTATACAACACCGAAGATGATGAATACCAATGAATGTAAGACGCGAATATACAAATATCGACATTACCACGGAAAATCAGTGGAAGATGAAGACACTCGAAAGGTACAGGTGTGACTGGCAGATGAGGACGCTGAGATTTAGAGCCGTAAATAAAACGTGCTACACATATAATAGAAGTGGGAGAGCCACAGGAACAGATCGGTCTACCAGCTTCTCCGATTGCCGGCCGCTACTTCTCATGTGAATTGACAGTAGATTTGCATCGACAACAGTAAGTAAAGTTAGCGTCTATGCGTCTGGGAATATTGCGGATATCAATCGACGTCTAGCCCGAGTTCAGGTCAGTCGATAGGTCGGAGCGTAATCTGTAGATGAAGTTCGCCGTTGACCAGCAGCGGCGAGTCTTCGGTGAGCAAATCGTTGATTTCCACTTTCCTATCAATATCTAACTCGCTTGAATACCTGTAACATACGAGTCACAGAGGAGAACTTTTTAAAAAAATTCAATTATACTCTACAAGTTGCATAATATATTGCTTAAAATCCCTGGAATCCTAGTCATGGCTTGCCCTCAGCTCACTGTTCGGAAATCGGATTCATGTAGAAAACCATATCTCAAAACTTCATACCATATTTGCTTGTTTGTTTACCTAATTATCTACTTATATAATCATGGGAAAAACGTAGCAAACGAGATCGTTCAAAGAAAGATAATTCAAGACAAATGATGGAAATGTGAGAATATAATTAGAATGCAGCTTCGAGCTCTCAGCTTGCTTCATCAATTACTCTCCACCCACTTCCAGGAGAACTTTACAGCATCCGAAGTGTCTTTATCTTTAAATCACTGATATATTGGCGGTGAGGTGAGTCGAGTCACTTTCCTCACGCTGTTTACTCTACCACTGAGAGCTTCATACTGGACATTTTGTAAACATCTAATAGCTTATCGGACAGAAATGTTATGGCGGCTCCCACATAGAAAAAGCACTTTCGGGGCCAATAAATGAGTATAATTTCAATTCCAGTCGATGTGCTTTGTCATGGTTATAATGAATTGGAAAGCCTGATGAATATAGTAGTAGAGTCAACATAAGTTGTTCCAACCTTCCGAATTTTTGGTGGATCATAGTAACATATGGTGGACAATGTCGTACATAGCATATATACCCCAAAAGCGATGGAACAGGTTTCCCTTTTTCCCTTTTAACGCTGCTACGACCTCAACCGCTTAAATCTTAGTCATCGAAAAATTGTCGTCTACTGTCGAAAAACAAGCATGTCCACAACCGACACGAAATCAGACCTCTGTCATGCATTCGCCACACAAAATTTGGTGTCGGTACCAATGGCTAAAACAAATTAGGAAAAACTTTGTCTGCGTTGAGTGGACTTGTTCAGTTCTATATGAAATAAATGCACTTTACGTTCTAAGTCTTCAAAATTTCTTTGTGCAAAACTGAAGCATTTCTCCTAAACTACCATCTTCATGAATCTTTCTCATGAGGAAAGAAAGGAGTGTTCAACGAATTATTGTCTTCCAAATTACAATCACTCTGGTATAACAGGAATCAAACTGGTCGAACGGCGATAAATCTCCCTCTGATCCACAAGGGCGGCGACTGCCTGTGGTGGTGACGACCTGGCGCAGATTTTGGCCAGGCTAAGACCGGGACTCCAGGTAACCACAATGGCTAAACCAGTAAAGCTCTAAAAATAGAGAGTATGTTGGCTACCGCACAAGCAGTGAAGATGGGCCATCAAAGTGTCTAAGTATCGAAGTGTCCAAGAACTCACAACCATTTATCCGTGACAGAGAGAAAGAAAAATTGAGCTTTTAACTACTGGGTACCAGACGTGGAGATTCAAATCTGATAAGAAATTATATCACAACTGATATCTGCCACCTTTAATACAATTAAACCTCGGCTACTCCGGTAAACACCAGTAAATTCCAATCATCCTCGTTGTGTAGACCAGTTGGATCTGCTTGGTCAACCATGAGACAGAAGTATCATGACTTTGGGATGATAGTATATAGGTACGCATTCTAAACTCTGTCTCGGCATTGGCATACTTCGAGCTTTGCTTTCGGACTAAAATGCACATCTCCTTCTCAGCTTGGGCAAAAAGTCTTGGGGATTAACTTCCGTTATAGTTAGTTCTATAGCTAGGAACGACAATCGATCACTCCGTACACCTGACGATTGAGTGCTACGGTAGAGTGTTCGAATAATTCGTTGAAACACTACTAATAATGTGAGGAATTTTAACTTATTACTTACTGCTTACTCTTTTTAATGAAAAGATATATTGCGAAATATAATTTCAATGATGCTGAGATATTTGCAAAACTCCGGACCGGAGGTGTTTGCGGTGAGGAACGAACACGCTATTTTCCTTACCGGGGAGTAATGCATTCGTTGTTTCCGGAGTTTTGCAAATATCTCGGCTTCATTGAATTGCGAAGAATATTCACGCTGTTCATAAACAATCGGTGGGTACGAGGAAATTCATTGGCTTCGATGTAAAATTGGCCAGAAGGAATTTGACTTTTTCAGTTTTAAATCAGATTATCCCAGTTCATAGTGCACATATTATTTAAAATGAAAACTTTCGAATTCCATCTATCATTGCCAATAGCAATAATTCCTGAACTATAGCGATGAGTTTTTGATTTTCTGGATACCACAAAGCGTTTCTTTTCGCCTTTCGCCACCGAAGCAAACGCCTAAAGAAGTGAAGCGACTTAACAGGCAGGACTTCTTTCAGCTGCACACGTTGGTGATCCTGAATGGCAAGGCAAGTGGCAAGTGGTTAGGCAAGTGGTAGCGCGCTTGCTTCAAATAATTCACGTTTCTAGAACTTTATTAACATTTTCCAAATTTTAGTTGGATAAATAAGAATATTATTATGTTTTGCAAGAAATCTTTCCACTCTTTCATCAAGTTCTCGCACCCTGAAGCGCTTGAGGTGTCGAGAAAGTACCGTTAGGCTCGAAAAATTACATGTTACGAGAACACTCGCACGACCGCGAATGTTTCAAAAACGATGCCTTAGTCTCGTCTTTCTTTCGACATGACTTAAACCTTGAAGAATGTGATTTTTCAACAATTAAAACTGTTTGACGTAATGGTCTAAGAAGAAAAGAAACAAGTGCAAGTTATTGTAAGTAAATCGTTAACGACTATATACTGCAATACGGTGCATGTAGTGCATTGGTAAAGATGCCTGCAATACACATGAGTTCATCGGTTTGACCGCGCGCCCAGAACTCATCGAGCCTTGCATCTCCTTGGAGTCGGCAGTTTGTACTAGACTTGTCCATGATAATACCAGCACTCATTTCACACATCAGTGGACCAGAGCAATTCATCATATAGGCTAGACATGCATTCGACCACCTCTATGACTTAGGAATAGGATTGAATGAACGCACACCACTAAGCGATTGATCAGCACAGAAAGCTTTATCCTATACCCCTTACGCTACAATATTGGGCGGCGGAAAGCCTGCTGCACCTTTGGAATCAGAAAATTGCTTCCTATACATATTTTATTGGAGAGGAACACTGATTTGATGCATTAATAGACCAGACCTTGGAGTTGGCAGTTTGTACCAGACTTGTCCATGATAATACCAGCACTCATTTCACACATCAGTGGACCAGAGCAATTCATCATATAGGCTAGACATGCATTCGACCACCTCTATGACTTAGGAATAGGATTGAATGAACGCACACCACTAAGCGATTGATCAGCACAGAAAGCTTTATCCTATATCCCTTACGTTACAATATTGGGCGGAGGAAAGCCTGCTGCACCTTTGGAATCAGAAAATTGCTTCCTATACATATTTTATTGGAGAGGAACACTGATTTGATGCATTAATAGACCAGAGTAAGTAGTACGAGTGAAATTTCAATTCACTTAATTGTACATTTTTTAATATTATCAATGGCACGGTTCATTCCCAGTGGGGAGATCAGTGCTGCTTCTAAGATTTAGATCGCAAACTATTATAATAACGCCCAGTCTCCTATACGCAGGATCCCTTGCCAACACAGAAATCGCTGCCAATAGCTGTCGTCTTGGAGGAGCTCCAATCGGAAACTTCTTTTCAATCCAGAAAAATAGTAAGTGTCTGTGAAATAAAATGAGAAATCCCTAGCTCAAGTATCTCGATCTACGGAGAATCACGATAGATAAGAATTCAACGTGGAGTGATAGAAGCTTCAAGTTGCAGCGGAGTCCATGTGGGAGCTCAATTACCACTGCGGATGACAATAAAACGTTACAAGAGTTCCTCTCAACAGAACGGTTACAGGATAGAACAATTTAAAAAAATGAAAGACGTGGTGCGATCCACACAAGTGAATAAAACTTACTTAATTGTCCACGCTTAAAGGAAAAGCGTTATATGTTGATCAGTCCATGAGAGACGCGTCATACATTCGGCTTTATGAAATATTGAAGAGGTAGTTAAATGCATATCCGGTTTGAACAGTGGCCTGTTGTGGCCTACCGTTGCCTTATGTCAGTATTTGAAATTATTTTCAATCTGTTTCATATCAGTACTTCCACACTCAAAGGAAAGTTTGGTAGCAGTTCGCCGATCCCAGGCATTAAGAGGCATTAATGATTTGATGAGATCGCGCGTGGGATAGAACGACCCAATGTGTATTGCAAGGCACCTCTAACTACTGTGCTACAAGCATCGAATCCAAGTAGGTCTTCACGATTGTTTCGTATTTAACATGCGCACATTCACTGCTATAAATGATTCAAAAATGATGACTTAAAAGTGAACATGCCCATCTCTACCTATCAGTTTCCTCAATATTCATTTAGATTCAATACACAGCAAATATCTGCAAGGGTTATCTGCCTTTTCTGCTATAATCAGATAGTACGACTCCCTAAGTTGTAGTGCGACCGTTTTCATGGTCTATAAGGACACAGTCAAAGAGACAAACTCAAAGAAAAGCATACGCTCGTGAACGTCACAAGGCGGTCCTATCACTAGATCAGCGTCACAGCGCCTTACGCATTCGCAGCATACGAATAAAATCGCGCGATCATCAACTAACAGACCAATCGGTCGAATCATTACAGACAGTCCTCATCCCGAAGCTACGAATCTAATTTCCAGAGTTCCCATACCTACATTTAACATTATCTAATGCGCTATTTGTAATGTAATATAAAGCATGATGCTAGGAGTACCCGATATTCAGGCTGAGATGTTGAAAATCGGATTGTTGTGTAATTCACTTTGAAAACAATCGGAAGACAAAAGCAGTTAGGAATAAGATTTCACGGCATTTCAAACATACAAGCGAAGGTTTGCCGACCACGTGGTCAGTTTTTTTCATGAGGGTCATTAGGAAGCAGTGAGAAATATATGATGTTCTTCCTGTCTCACCGATGAGTTAATGCTTTCCAGGTGAATAAGAATCTAGTGCACAGCGAAATATAACTTTAATGAAGCTGAGATATTTGCAAAACTCTGGGCCGCAGGTGTCTATGGTGGAGAACGAACGCGCTATTGTCCTTTCCGGAGAGTAACGCGCTCACCACCACACCACGCGGATCCTGAGAGACAGGCGAAAAGAAGGACCCGCATGGTGTGGTGGGGAACGCGTTACTTCCCGTAAAGGATAATAGCGCGTTCGTTCCCCACCATAGACACCTGCGGCCCAGAGTTTTGCAAATATCTCAGCTTCATTAAAGTTATATTTCGCAATATACCCTACCATTAAAAAGAGTAGGCAGTAAACAAAAACGGTTAAGCTAGTGCACAGCTGTGACTTATCAGTGGAGAAGACTTCTTACTGACGACATGGATAAGATATTATTGATATTTTTATTATAGCCTAGAATATTTAAAAAAACAAGCAAAGTACTTGAAAATAATTAAAAAGGATTTGATCACCAGTGTCGTTTTTTATG
Source organism: Angiostrongylus cantonensis (assembly GCA_009735665.1). NCBI lineage: Eukaryota > Metazoa > Nematoda > Chromadorea > Rhabditida > Metastrongylidae > Angiostrongylus > Angiostrongylus cantonensis. The sequence continues at coordinate 120,112 of MQTX01000048.1, forward strand.
AAAAAATATGGTGCAACTCGAACCAAAATGTAAAATAAATTTTTCACAAACCTAGTTTTTGTGAAGTTCTTTTTGCTCGAGAACGATCTTAACACGCGCTTTTCATCGACAATCGACAGCATGTACTCGATTGATCTGCTAAGAATCAAAATAAAAAAAAGCACACCAGGGAACGATTATATAACGAAGCAGATTGTATCGAATTCGCTAGCATAGCGTGGAATAATTGAAAAAGGACTCCCATAACATTTAAAATTTTCTTGCCTACTTCTTCGTAGCTACTGGGATCGTGTCCAAAAAGTGTTATACTAAAAGGATAAAGGATAAAGCTCTCGGCGTTGTTCAATGCCTGATGCGCCGTGCATACGATTTCATTAAACATCGTGAAGGTGATTAAATGCATATCTGGCCTTTTACAAGGACTCGTGGTGGTTTATCCATGTATCGAGCTAGTGCTTTTATCCTCCCAGACAAGTCTGGTACTAATTTGCCCACCGCGGAGGAATGGAAGGCTTGGTGAGCCACGTGCGGGGAATCGATCCTTCGTGTGTGTTGCAAGACGCCCCCGACCACTGCACCGCATGTGCCTAGCTATACTAAAAGACTCATAAATTAATGTTTATCTGTTCTTAAAGCTGCGCAATAGTTCATTGATAAAGTTTGTCATAATTACAAAAACATAAGTAGATGCATAATATACTGATATAGTAGAAACTATTGTTGAGGCGACAACATCTCAACATGTGTTGTCAAACATGGAATGGTGCTCGCGAATTCGCATACCGACGATTTCAAGGCGAGTGATTAGTGATTCTTAACTTAATACCTTGGCTGATCGATATCTTCTGAGATTAGATAGGCTTTAAGGACATCGTCCACGGCATTCGAATACGACGAACCACCCAATTTCAGAGTCCATTGCCATGTTTGCAAGGGAAAGGTGCAAGAACGTGTGCGTATCTGCAATGAACGAGTTACATTGTGCATGACGTATGAGATAGCTGAAACTTCGCCAGAACGAAACCGATTTGTTATTCACTCTATTTAGCACTAAAGAGAACGTCGAAAGGGTAACATGAACTACGATCTTTGCATAAGAACTAATGCAGCAACTACAAGTCGGAAAACTGCTTTAGCATAATGAAAGAGACGCTGCTCACTTCATGAAGATTTAAGACACCTCCCATGATAATACTAAGAAGTCTCACGTCAAAACTATGAAATGCTTCAACTTTCTCGAATGTACGCGAAAGTCGTGCTATAAATGGCAAATATCAGCATTAAAGTACCATAGACTGTTCAGCATTTTGTTGAGGCTGAGTGAGGATGATAGATAGTGTTCCAGTGGAGAAAAAATATCGTCACATTTCAAAAACACTAGGATTTCATTGAGCATTGATTGCGCTAGTGTAATAGAGTGCTAACCTATTAGTGAAAGCAGACGCTCGGTAAACTAAAAGTCATAATGGTTAATGAAAAGGAAGGTGATTACTTTAATAAGATTCATCTAAAGAGAGGTTTTCTTTTAAAAAATTATACCCGATTTTTAAATGCTCAACTGCAACGTACGTATAGCGGAAATTTCATAGCAGCTAGTTTCAAAACCCTAATCGTAGGTGAAAACAGCAAAATTACCAGTGTCAAATAAAGTAGCAAGTTCTAGGAGTGGCTGCAAACACTTGGCATTTGACTAACTTACCCTCATAAATTATCCTCTGAAATATGGCATATTTTGCATTTCAGTGGTACGTCGCCGAAAGGCAATGTTTTTCGTCTGGAATGCTAAGGAAGTCACAGTGGTCCATTCCCATTTTATTCTCAGATGGAGTTCTTCGTCTTCCTGGATCGGAGATAGGTGTGCCGCATCTCCAAATCAATAGCTTAATGCCGATTCGCGCTTTCCAGATCACTCCCGTTGATGGGTGATTGCTGGTGGCACCGTTGAGGTAAAAGAAAAAAAACTGGCTGCAAGGAAGGTAAAGCAAAGGTCTCAGTGGTGTCAGGCGTAACACGTGAGCCTTTGGAAAGGGTACTGGTTTGTCCGTTTGATACTTCAAGATCCATTTAAGCAAGCAATTAAGTAAGTGTACCACGACGGCAACGCATAAAAAAGGATAAAGCTCTCGGCGTTGATCAATACCTGAGGGATGCGCCATGCATTCGACTTCATTAAGCAACGTTGGAGGTGATTGAATGCATATCTGGCCTTATGGAAGGCTTGGTGGGCCATGGGCACATTTCACGTGCGCGCCGTAGTGGCGCCTCCAACCACTGCGCCACACGCGCCCCTTACGGTAACGCATAGGCCGTAAATTCAGCTTAAGAATTCGGAACATAGAAAGCATCTCTTGCTTTCTACGGTCTGTTTAATAGCAAAAAGAAGAACTTTACCAAAAGCAAATCGTCAAAATTGTCAACGGCACGGGCATCAAGTTATAATGTCAGCTGAACATTAGAATAATTGGAAAATGCACCTCAAAATTGATTCACCTGGAATGAGTGATCCACGCCTCTCTGATAGAGTTGTTCATTCGAGATTGATATCCGCTTGTCCCATCGTATATCGGTGTAGTTGCGCAGCAGAAACTGTGTCGTCAAGAACTCCCTGAAAAAGTCCCAAACATGGTTGAACGTGCGATGCTAATGGTGCGCAGCAGTTTTCTTGTCACAAGATTTTCATGTTTTTAAGTCAGAAATGCAAGGATTTATGGAACATTATCGAAATAAAATTAACAGGAATACTCATTCTCTTTATTTAATTGCTGAGAGATTTCGGATTTCCTCTCGAACATGAACATGTTTGACAAACGAGCAAATTAAGTGGACATTTACACATCAGCGTGTAGTCATTTTCAGATATTTCTTTCGTTTCTACAGAACATCTCCTGCGCGGGATCCGATCGAGCATGAAGCATTATCACTTCAGTAAAAGGTTCAGTAGGACAGAAATCTCGGATTGATCTCCAGTCTCTCGGCCTTTACACGAACATGAAATCAATGACCATTAACAAAACTTTTTCGTTATGCGAAGCTCAATCGAACAGGTGTGTAACATCCAAGAGGATAAATGACCTCTGTAGAAACTCTGAAACTAATTTCTATCCATGGTTAAAATAAATTTTTTTTTGCTAATTAAGATGATGATACAAGAATTTTTCAACAGCAGATTTCAAAAGTGCTTAAGGTTTGCCCTCTTCCATTTTTTGTGGTCAGAAATGAAGGCACCTTGAGCTCATGCATGAAGAACACCACAGTACGACACCCGATCTAGCATAAGGCTTTGTTATTTCAGCAGAAGGTTCGATGCGACAGAAATCATTAGGGTTGATTTCCATGGGTATTTCGTCCTTACTAACTCGATACTTGAACGGCCTGTCTTCATTAGTTGTGCGGGCCCCAGCATAATCTCCATTTTTCGGGGATTTGATGGTCTAGCCATTGTGATTCTCTGGAATCCTGAGGTAAGCCTGGCCAAAGTCTGCCCAGGTCTTCACCACCACAGGCAGCCGCCACCCTTGTGGATCAGGGGAGATTTGCCACCACGCGACTTTGATACCAGAACGGTGGTGGATCCTGGCATTGATTTGCTGAACAAAGTCTCCCTTTCCTCTTACCTACTTGGATACTCAGAAGGCCCGCCCTCACTGATTGTGAGGGTCCCAGCACATTCACCATTGTTTCGGAATTTTGCTAGTTTAGACACCGTATTTTCCTCGAGTCCCCAAGCCAGCCCGGCCAAGGCCTGTCTGAGGTGGTCACCACTACAGGCAGCAGTCGCGTTTGTGGATCATAGGAAGATTTGCCACTATGCGACTATTTTGATACTAGGACAGTGGAGATCCCGATATTGGTTTACTCTTAGTTGAACTTTCAGGTGAAAACGCCTTACTCCTTAGCTTGGAAAGCCCTGCCGAGGGGACGAATCTCCCGCTGTACATTGCAGCCCGGCACCCAGGAACACCTCCCAGCCACGATGAGACAGTAAACCGTTGGAAAGTCTCGTCCTTTACACGAACATGAAATCCCTATCCACTACGAAGGCATGCGGAAAACATTGAAACGGCCACGACATACTTGCAATTGACTCTGCTTGAAAGAGGAAGTGCTTGAAATTTGTAAGCTAGCAATATCTGCGGATGAAACAGCTTCGGATAGCATTCGGCAAACTGTGAACGCTCAACATGTGTCAACTCGTCTGCGGTCATGAATGGAAACCTGCAACACATCTCTGACTCACAACAGATCTTTTTTCGCAACGACAGCAAAACTTAGATCTTTAAAATTATTGAGAGACACGAACAAAAGTGCAAAACGAAAGCAGGTATGAGGTTATGCAAACTCAATTATAGTTCTATTTTTCTTTCACACAACACAAAATCAAAAACTGTACGGATATGAGCACTTTTTGCATTAGTCTCATTTCCTCGCACCCATTTTTCCCATCAAAGGATCCTTAGATTTCTGCGTGTTGGTCTGCTGCCGAGGATTTTTGGTTTCCTCATAAATGTCATCAAATGGCGATCCAGTTAGCTCTCGCTGTAATTCCAGGACAGCTGTTCCAGGGAGTTTCCAGATCTTCATCACATGCTGTAGCCAGCTTTTGTGGACTACAGCAAGTGATATAATTTCGAACAGCTCTAGTAGCAATTACCCGATCCGGAAAGGATGAGGAGCCTTGTTTGCCAACGGCGAGAGCGATTCAGGGTTGTATTTAATTTTGCGTGTTGTACGCCATTATTAGCACTGCGCCAACTGCGGCCTCTTTTGCGCATTATTGATGAAAACCTACTCTCACTGTGCGTAATCGCTATGATGGCCTGATTGTCACCATTCGCATAGTCGCCTACAACAGACACGTTTAGGAGCTGGTTCATTGCGACTTCTAGCGGCACGTAGCATGGGACTGTTGTAGAGATACAATAAGGGCTTATGTTACATCAACATCGTTGCACATATGGATCGAATGAATGTTTATGTTTTCTAGTAAGCCCATGAAATTCATTACAGCTCAATCGAGACAACTGCAAACTCTTCTGCATTTTTCAGTAATATTGCAATATAGTCACTTTCTATTTACTGCCTATTCCTTATTGATGGCAGGGTATGATGTGAAACATAACCACAATAATTCGGTTGGGATTCACCTCCATGACAACATTCTAAAATTTCTATAATTTTGCGACACTTGGTATTCCCTGGTAATCCGAAAGCCTTTTATAATTCTGATTCTGTTCTTCCTTTTCAACCTGTTGTATCCCTTTTGACTACTGGGTCTGTCGTCTTAATGTTACAACTTCACTAAGAACTGTCCACGCGCTTTTCCCTTGGTGGAGCGATAACTAATAATTGCCTTCTTTCTCTCATCTAAGCTTGTTGCGTTTCTCAGATGTTCTCTTCAAGTTTTCGGCGAATTCTTCACGAGATTCAGGACCGGAAACTTTTTGCATGCATTCCAGTTAAAGAGGACCGGACCCCTAAAGTCTACATGGCTGGGGAATACCTCGTCATAGAAAAAATACTTCTGAAGAAGATGAAACCCGCGTGAACGTTATTCAATGTTGAATTAATATTGAGCCATAACTTCGGTTCAGTAGATCTAATAAGGAAGGTAACAGAAGAGGTATATTAACAGACAGCTAAACTCATTCCAACTACTTCGAAAAAAACTTACCTAGAAAGATTTAAAACTGAAAAATTTGTCCTTTTCCTGACCTAATGAAAAAGTTTAAAACGAATCCTCCGACTCAAAAAAAAAACGAAGGATTAGATAGGAATTGTCCATCTAGGTACTATGGAGAAATATTGCTACCCCTATTTCATAGAGTGTTGTTTTCCTTTATTGCTTGACAAACCGGATATAGGGTAGCAGTGAGCTCAATAAAGGACTGGCTGTTGTGCCTCGTCGTTCCGGATGATTTGGTGCTTGCAGCCATCGCATCACCGCCTCCCATAAACGGTACTCGTCTGAAATCCTTTATATTTCCTTACTTCCTTTACTGGTACTTATAATTATCTAACGTAAAAGTTATTTGTCATAGTAACATACTACTCTACTAATTAAATTCTGTTGCGATTTCCCTTTCCATAACGAGTGTGCAACAATCAAAAATTTAACGCTCGTAAGGTAAGTTGCATACATGTGTTACGGAAGTCTATTCGCATTGTAATCGACAACTATACGATCTCCGCTTTACTGATGATATCTTTACAACAACAAGCATTAGCGTAGCGGAACGAATGCTTGCTAACTTTGATATCGTCTGTGGAAAGATTGATCTTCGATTAAATCTCACAAAATGGATGTCCATAAGGAACGGATTTGTTTTGGATGGCTCATTCACGCTCAAAGGAATGAATATCTCCAAGTACAGCCACATTTATCAAGGTTGCTATCTACGTTTATCCATATGATTAACTTCCTTAATTACTTAACTCCACAACTGAGCACGAGAAAGCTACCAGCTTCGGGAGCTTTCAGGAGCGTTGAGGATGTAGAGCTGGTGGCTACGTAAGCAGAACGAAAGACCACTCAACGCTAATGATGACGTAGTTGATATAGTGATGCTGAGGAGATCCCGTGTCAGACAAGTGAAATACGAAATTTCAAGTTACAACCTGCGCCAGCGATCAATGATCTTGCTAAGTACGCCAAAGTGTTGAAAATCACGTGGTCTGGGCATTTAATAAACGTCTAAACGACAACAGATTGAATCCGGCAGAGTATGACGTGAAATACAAAACTAGCTTAGAGAAACGCAAGGCAAGGGCCTCATTGACGCAATATGTCATGCGCGAACCCCGGGATAACCGCGGTTCGATATCGACTGGGGTTCAAGTTTTGCGAATATCTCGGCATCGTTATGGTTGCATTTCACATCATACGCTGCCGTGAAAACTGTAAAAAGTAGCAAATAAAAGATTAACATTATGACAACCAACAATTTCCCCATAAGATGAGGACTTCGTGAGTTGTGGACATGAATGGGTTGTAGAAAATTCTCTATTCTATCGTTCCATCAGCACATCATCTGTGCTCATCGAACGATAGAATGAAGTCTTTTCTGCAACCGATTCATGTCCACAACTCACGAAGTCCCCATGTTATCGGAAAATTATTGATTTTTTTTACGTACTATTTTCTGATATGGTGATGTTTATTGTGCCAGTTTCTATATGTTAGTAGTGCTACCAAACACATTACTGTCAGCATTTGGAAGCCTTTTGAAACTTATGTCATTCACGATTTTAGTGTTTTTGAACAAGCACACTTTATACAATAGCTCCAACTCACTATAGCGATTGGAATTGAATTAGCAGTCGATTAGCACCCAAATCTCTGCTTTGATGAACTCGTTCGGAAAACGGTTTTTTGTAGATCTTAACCAACTCAAACAAAAGTCTCATACCAACCTCATGTCAGATATGCCCTGTAGAAGACTGTGGGTTTTTTTCTATATTTCTATGTGCTGAACAGAAATTTTTCTGATCAATGCTCAAAACAGTGTCTGCGCCCTACAAGATATTAGTACACAACAAAAAGTATAAGAAAATAGTTCTACATATTAAAATAAAAAATCGGAAAAAAATGAGACTTATGGGCCTAACCGACCACACCGCAAAACCACTATAACACCTCTAGGTGTCAGTCGTCACCAGAGCGTTCAAATATATGATTAAAGAAGAACGGAGTTAAGAAATCTTGGAAAAGTACATCGCTACAAGAATCAATCAGTTGCACAGTGGTGAATTAGCAAGGCATTACCTCTATCAAATAGAAATAATTGTCTATAATGGATAAAGGATAAAGCTCTCGGCGTTGATCAATCCCTGAGGGATGCCCCATGCATTCGACTTTGTTAAGTATCGTTGGAGGTGAATGAATGCATATCTAGCCTTTTACAACGACTTGCGCTGGCCTGCCGATGTATCGAGCCAGTGCTGCTATCCTCCCAGACAATTCTGGTACCAATTTTCCGACCCCAAAGGGATGGAAAGCTTGGTAGGCCATGGACGCAGGGATCGATTTCACGTTCGTGTGGCAGCGGCGCCTCCAACCACTGCGCCTCACGCGCTCTTTGTCTATAGCTAACATTATAAAGCACCAAACTGATAAAAATGATAATCTCCAGCATTGTATTTTTCTCAATTCACAAGCGAAATAAACGGTGCAGGTGTAATTTATGTACTTAAAAGAGTTGATTAAGGCTGAAAAGATCAGATTAAAAGGGTTGATAAGACGATGAAAGTTGTTGTACACGTTCCGAGATGAAAATGTTGATCGGGTGATATCAAATGAACAGCTCACGAAAATAAAATTGAACAGGAATTATCTAGTGATGCTTCAGCGAGAAAATTCTCCTTGAAAAGAACATAAGGAAACTAAGGTGTTAGGGCTTGACTGTAACGTGACTACCATTTGCGCAATTTGTCTTGCTCATAGATGCTGTTGAATAGTTGTCCAATTAACCCTTATCGGAAAAACGGGATTTCTTTGCCTGAGTATTCTCAGGCTTTCACTAACAGCTAGTAACTAGTCTTTTCAGATCTAAACGAGCATTCTCATGCAAATGTGACACGAATAGTCAACCCAAAATGGTGTCGATTTTCCTAAAGTGATGTGAACCTAGTAGTTAAACTTTTATTTAGTGCCCATTCTTTCCATGGTAGGGTATTATGTGAAATACAACCACAAGGATGCTGAGATATGACTAAAGCTCGGAACCTTAGGTGGACTTCAAACGTACTATTATCCTTTCCAGCCGCTCACGTGCTATTAACTACAGAAACTGGTGCCGTTGCATTGTCTTTCTGTCAACTGGTTTTTTCTTTAGCGGTTCGATCAGCAATCATCCGGAAATGGGTAGGATCTGGGAAAGCTGGCTCAGAGAAAGGCAAAACAAAAGCCTTGGTTGATGTGGTGGAGTGCACGTGAGCCACCGGAAAGGGTTATCGCGGATCCGAAACCTAGCTGAGGTTCCAAGTTTTGCTCATATCTCAGGATTCTTGCGGCTACATTTCATATAAGCCAAGCAAATTTAGTAAGGATATTGCATGGCGTCTCGAACCACGGCGCTTTCTACACCTAGCGCTCCCTTAGGAACGACAAATCAAATCGATATGGAATGAGTTCATCACCATAATCGAGATGGTTAACTCATCGCACGTCTCATTAGAGAGGTTCCCAGAGACGTCGGTAGGAGCGTCTTCAGCATTTCACACCGTCTGATTTCAATTTCTTTATAACTTCCGAGTGTTCTTCGTTCAGTTCCATAAAATAATAATAATGAATCGCACATTTTACAGAAGTTGCTTGGTTCAGAATCAATGGCTTTCCATCAAGATGAAGCTACGAAGTTGCGTCCTGCTTTGACCACAATGCATTATTTAGTACGAAAATGATAGTCGGTTTCAAATTTTAACCTACATAACGCCGTTTGTACTGAAATTCATTGCTTGGAACAAAAAGTATTTCTTATTCTACCAAGATAAAATCCCGACTTTCGGGGCCGATGAAATGTATTCATTCGACTTTTTATCGTTGATGCTCATGTTCTGAACAGGCGAGAATTGCGCAAAGTTGGTTAGTTCAAAAGATGGAGCTCTATACCATGATGAAGTCCCGAAACTGCCCTATTTAGAGGAAGTTATTGAAAATATAGATAAAAGCAATTAAGCCTTGAATGGAGAACGAGAACCAACTGGCGATCACAAGCTGATTGCATTTGAGAATCTCGATCATTTGATCACGATCCAGCGCCAGCCAACTCTTCTCCCATTCCTCGGTGATAAGCAGTTCAAAGTCCCGAGCGATCGCTTGGATGCATGCCCGAATCAGCAGCTGCAACAGGATGATCTTTGAAAAACTCTGCATATCATTTCAATTCTTCCTAACAATTATAGGACGAAGCTAAGGTTAACTGATAGCATCCCGGATTGTGCAATAACAGAGCTATTAACACACAACGTTTTGCATTGGGTACTATGCATGGACGCGATAACCATGGCCGCTTTAAGATTGGAACCAACAAATCTGTGTTTATATTGAAATACATTACTTGGAATAAAAACCATTTCTTATCCTAACAAGATAAAATTCCCACTTTCAGGAGCCCATTAAATGTATTCATTCGACTTTTTGTTGTTCATATTCATATCTTGAACACGATAGCAAACGAACAGACAAGAATTGGTCCAGCACAAAATGATGGGATACCTCGATTTATTCGTTGTGTTCGCAGATGTCTCTCATTCGATGAACACTTCAACAGTTTAAATTTTGTCTTCAGTTCTCAGAAAATTTTGGTCCCTAACACGCAAAAAATTAAAGTAACGCTGAACAAAACTCATACATACAATTAAGGGGATAGAAGAAGTACTTATTTAAGATACTTTTTTGGCGAACGAAAAATTATCGCTAGTTGTCGAAAACTCATCTTCGGGCGCTACGGACCACCACGGTGACACAACCAGGATAATTGGACTTTTCGGATGTTTCACTGTTCTATTGAAACCAATATTTGTGGCTGTTATCGTTGTATCGAGTATTTTGGAAATGTATTTTCGAAGCAATAGAAATTCCATGTCGTATAACACAAGTGAGAATAAAGAACTTAGTAGTGGTCACATAGTAGTAATAAGTATAGCAGCCACAATCACATAAACAGCTGTTTCATCTGGTTACCAACTCATTAGGCAGAAAAGTTTTTCCAGGATAAAAAGATACAGCTTCTTTAAAATAAGGATGACGTCTGATATTGCCTCCCAACGGTTTATCGCCTCATCGTGGCTAGGAGGTATTCCTGGTGTTGGGCTGCGATGTACAGCGAGGGATTCATCCAGTCTCCCAAGCTGAGCGGAGCGCAGCGTTTTCATCAGGAAGCCGAGCTAAGAGTAAACCAATACCGAGATTCACCACCGGTCCGGTATCAAACTAGTCGTCGCGTGGTGGTAAATCTTCCTCTGATTCACAAAGCCGGCTACCGCCTGTGGTGATGTAGACCCGGGGCAAACCTTGGCCAGACTGACCTCAGGACTCCAGAGAAGCACAATGGCTAGACCAGCAAAACTCCGAAAAACAGAAATTATGCTGGGGACCGTACAACTAGTGAAGATGGGCTATCCAAGTATCCAAGTAAGTACCTGATGTTGATGACACAAATCTGGTACCAATTTTTCGACCCTGTAGAGATGACAGACTTGATGAACCTGAAGCGGGGTGAAACCAGTGCCGCCTTCGTTATAGCCGATATCACTACCATTGTGCTATCCGCACGAGTATATAAAAATAAAAAATATAGAGTGCTCCGAGTTCTTGTTCCTCATAGGTTTATGTTTGCACGTAGATGACGAAGAGTTTCAAAGCCACAAGGAAAATTTTGAATAGTAGTCCGTTATCGACATTTATTGGCTAATATTACTTGTCCCATTGAAAATTTTGCAAATCTCCATTTGTGGCAAAGAGTCAGCCAATTTTTACTCAAATCCATGTTTATTTTGTCACTTGCGATCCACTCAAAACTAGCTCTATCTTTGGACGACAATTGATGTGATTGCGACTTGATGAAATGCATCCACAGAGAAGAGTTCTGTTCGTAGTTTTGTCACTCTCACTTTCACTGGATCACACTTTCACGAAAAATATAAACCGTAGCGTCTGACCTGATGGTAGGCTTTTGTTGCATACGAGAACCATATACTGAATACATCCTTCAACGTTAGACTGGGAAGGATCTCAGATATAGCGAAATCGATGCAAACCTTAAGTGAAATCAGTCAGTCATCCGCTGCCACAACCTCGTCTAATCACATCGTGATATCAACTGATTCGACCTTTCTAGTTGTAATGATAGGATTACTAGATTGTCATCCTACACACTTCTTGCGTTTTCAAGGAAAAATACTGCAGTATTTTTCAACACGGGCCACTCCTTATCGCTTTAAAAATTGGAGAAAGCTGAAGTTGTACTCTCAAGATCTCTAGAAAATATTATGGTGCTTTATTAGTTATGCACTCTGTTTTTGTCTAAGCTTTAAAATCACAGTGCATTAAGTAATAAGGTAAAAAAGAATTTCTGGTGAGAACAAATTTGAGAAGTCGGACAGATTGACCTTTTTCAAGCTGATCACGTTATACTTGTCCGCTAGTATGAGTATCGGTAGACAGTTGTCTTGATGTAGCACCACATGATTACAGTAGAGAAATCGAAGGAACGCTGGAAACACTTTCTGACACGGAGCGTCCTCAACAATCTCGAGATCCTTAACAGTAAAATATACTGATTAGTGCTTTGTTCGATGGTCCTCATACAAAAGTGACTGATTCGCTGATGTCAGCGGTACTAGAGGTCTACAAGCTGTTTCTATTCAAAATACATCACTCTACGAGCAGATCCTCAATCGTATTATAGCGATGTTCTATTGATAGTCTAGCGGTTCAACATCTTTTGTGTTAAGTACGCGCTATGAAAAGGCAGGTTGTGCAAACAATGGTATATATTTGACTAAAAAAACCAATATATCATACAAGGGTGACGCGACTATTTATTGCTGACACTGCACTAAACGAATTTATTCGTGTTCATTTGAAACTTCCACATCCTGGTAATCTAGTGAATTGGCCAATTAGATAGCCTCCGATCGTCAGGTTGACTAACCGAAACAATCGATGTCTTCCTGGAAGAATTTCACCAGCAAAGAGACAAATCTTCCTCTAATTTACAAGAGCTTACAGGGGTGAAAACTTGGAAATACCCTAGCACTATTGCCTGAAAATATGAGGGAGAACGACAGTCCATCGGCATTCAATATGAGAGTGAGAAGCAAAGGCCATACATTCGTGAATCCGTGAACGGCATAGTATCACCTACATGTGCGCTACCCTCTTGTGTTAAGTACGCGCTATGAAAAGGCAGGTTGTGCAAACAATGGTATATATTTGACTAAAAAAACCAATATATCACACAGGGGTGCCGCGACTATTTATTGCTGACACTGCATTAAACGAATTTATTCGTCTTCATTTGAAACTTCCACATCCTGGTAATCTAGTGAATTGGCCAATTAGATAGCCTCCGATCGTCAGGTTGACTAACCGAAACAATCGATGTCTTCCTGGAAGAATTTCACCAGCAAAGAGACAAATCTTCCTCTAATTTACAAGAGCTTACAGGGGTGAAAACTTGGAAATACCCTAGCACTATTGCCTGAAAATATGAGGGAGAACGACAGTCCATCGGCATTCAATATGAGAGTGAGAAGCAAAGGCCATACATTCGTGAATCCGTGAACGGCATAGTATCACCTACATGTGCGCTACCCTCATATGTATGACAGTGGCAAGGCAAACAGTCGGATGGAAGAAGAAATGAAGGATGCGCAAACTCATGAAGACGAGATATCTAAGTATTCACGTATATAGTATGCTAATGCTTAGTAATTTGAATACTTAGATATCTCGTCTTCATGAGTTTGAGAAAGAGGAAAAAGAAAAGAAAAAGGAAGAAATAAAGAAAAAAACATTCGCTTACAAACCCCTGAAATAAAACTGTTTTAAGCAAAGAGACAAATCTTCCTCTAATTTACAAGAGCTTACAGGGGTGAAAACTTGGAAATACCCTAGCACTATTGCCTGAAAATATGAGGGAGAACGACAGTCCATCGGCATTCAATATGAGAGTGAGAAGCAAAGGCCATACATTCGTGAATCCGTGAACGGCATACCATCACCTACATGTGCGCTACTCTTATATGTATGACAGTGGCAAGGCAAACAGTCGGATGGAAGAAGAAATGAAGGATGCGCAAACTCATGAAGACGAGATATCTAAGTATTCACGTATATAGTATGCTAATGCTTAGTAATTTGAATACTTAGATATCTCGTCTTCATGAGTTTGAGAAAGAGGAAAAAGAGAAGAAAAAGGAAGAAAAAAAGAAAAAAACATTCGCTTACAAAC
>MQTX01000048.1:134529-155464 GCA_009735665.1 Angiostrongylus cantonensis
TTTCAGAAAAATTACGTGTAACCTACTACGCTAGCCGAGGCCCTTTGTTCGCCTCTCGGCCAATTTTTTACCTTAACGGTGCTGTCATCAATCACTCGTCGACGGAAATCATCTGATGAGCACAAATCGACATTGAACGGAAGCCAAGCTTAAGTCTAAGCTGCAGCCTAGATCACAAGGTTTCAACCTCTATTTACTGCCCTTCTTTTTTCATGGCAGAGTATCATGTGAAATACAAGTCATAATTCATCGTAGCAGTCAGACAATTAATAAACTACACTTCAAGCTACGACTCAGTAGTGTTCTCTAAACTCCTTCATGGTAATAAGTTTCAACAGCGTCTGCTTAGCTGAGCAATCTCTAACAATCGACTTTTCCTTTGTTAGAAAACTTCATCACTACGAACGTGTTCTGTATGGTGGCGCCGCTGCTGCTGCGTCACAGTTGTTTTTTCACAATCGATCTCGATTACGTGAATTTCTACTAATCTGCATATCGTTAGATCCTTAAATCCATTAGGCATTGCGAAAAAACCAATTACTAGAATTGTTCTATTTTTTCACAGCCCTGGCGTTCAGTAATATTCAAGGATCGAATGTCCAACTTTAAATAAAATTGTTCCTGGCGAATATTCGCTTTGAATAGTGACGCATACTTGCTACTCTACATTTTCGTTCTTTGGAGCATAATACTAAATTTCAGCACTCAATAAGTGCAATTGCTAAAAATATTTTCCAAAATATGGATAACGGATAAACGTTTCAAAGGCTGTGATCGCATTACCGGCTGGTTCCTCGGGACCGATGACCAGTCGATTTGGCACGTCACGTACCTTCATCGCGACCATGTCACAGTGAACCGTCACGTCTACACTATCGTCATCATTAACGGACATGTTTAGCTTTCGAAATTGAAAGGCGACAGAGGAGGCCCGAGGACACAGCGAAAAGCAGCAGTTAGTGGGAAGCGAGTGAATCAATGACTGTTATACGATGCGTCGAGGCTTGAACGGTTGTGCCATCATGAGCCGGCAAAAACTGCACATTCGGCGGCTGCCGGCCGGCCGACTGGCAGCAGAATGAGATCGAGTCGCAGAAATGAGGCAGAAACAGGATTAAGATGCAGGAACTGAGAAGAGGAATGCGTAATGCGAAACGAAAGTATCGTAACGGCTTTACTATAGCAATGTCAATACAGCGAAAATTTAGAAGAGGAATCAATCAGTAGAAGTCGATGTGCTTAAAACCAACAATGTTTCCACATGTTAATATGTTTTGAGCAATCAGATCGAGTTCATTTATAAGGTAGAAATACTCCTGGTCATTAAGGATAAGACGTCGACAGTAACTGACTTCCTTTCGAGTCACTATAATCACAGCTAGAACCACTGCATCGATACCTGCGGTGTATCACTTAGTCCGCTATTGGTCGGCTTAAACATTTTCTTCATTGCTCACACAAGCTCATTTGTACCTAATACAATGATGTCTAAGTGAAGATGGAAATGACAAGTATGCTATCGTATTTCCTATTGTGGTTTTATTAAGAAAAGCATTTCGTGGTGGATAGGTGCCTTGCAATACATACGAGATTGATCTTTGGTTCATTTCCACGTGCCGAACCCACCAAGCCTTTCCATCCAGTCGCTGCCAGAAAACTAGCACCAGCCTTGTCTGGGAAGGCACCATCACTAACTTGGTACATCGATAGGAGCAAGTCACTGTATAGGTACTTTTAATCACCTTTATGATGCATGAGAAAGGAGAAAATGCATGGTGAATTTGTCAGGCATTGATCAACGATGAGCGCATTATTATGTATCTTTCTACTTTTTTTATTTCTGGTAATATCTATGAATTTTGATCATTAACGTTTAAACGAATTTATCTGACAGAAAGAAAACGTTCCACCCAAGCAGCATCTGTTTCTTCACCTTCCGTTCCATTTCGGATGGGACTGGTAGTGACTGGTGGCGAAAAAGTTCATTAAATGAATGGTTTATTTGTTCACTGATGACTCGCACCAACGCCCATTCCAGTATGGTTTTTCGATTGCTGAAAATGTGGGAAGTGGCGGTCGTCTACTGCTCTCTAACTGACGACTATTTTGCGAATTCCAAAATGGTGGCACCCAGCGCCTATATAGAAGATGAGTATCGACTGTATGTGCGATTAGGAGGCGCTCCTGGAAGCAGCAACGAACTGACAGATGTTATGTGAAATTCGATGAACTCTGACAAAGCTACACTGATGTTACACGAACGAATATCCTTTCCAACTTCACTAACGACAACGACAACATCGTTTTCTTTTGTAACGGGTGAAAACTGCCATGGCCTGAAAAGGAAGCATCTATTTCTTCTAGAAAACAGAAGGACAAGAGTTGCCAATGAATACTCGTTTGCATTAACACCTGTGACGTAAGCAGGCGATGCTTTTGCATGGTACAGCTAATGTCAGACCGCTATTATAATATTATTTGCTCATTTTTCTAAGCACGTATAGGAGAAGTGAGTAGTGCGGTAGTAGTGGTGCCATTCGTCACCAGCACGGTGCTAGTTCGACCCTACACTGGATTCACCAAGACTATCATCTCTCCGGGATCGGAAAATTTGCACCAGGCTTTTCCTCACCTGAATCCACTCCTTCAAATCTGTACACGAATGCTCTAGCACAGTTGTCCTAGCATTCCAGTTGGAATCGATATGACCAGTGTTCAACGGCATTCATGAAGAAGGTAAAATCCTTAACCAGCTGTCAAATCTAATTAATAAAATCTATACATGCACCTACATGCATATATACATCTATTTATAACCATTATCGATTGAAAGAAAACTCGTCAAACAAAGATGGAACGAAAGCTGCGCCTACGATCCCGCCGTTACAGCTTTTTTCGATTATTAACGGCCGTGCGGATTTCCAAATAACTGCCGGCAATTTTTCGATGACCAGAGTACTTGAGAACTTCGGCGTTTCACGAACTCATTGAAAAAAGCTAGGCCTGCCGCTGCAAAGCACATATACCTTTCCTAAAGTGTTATTTTTACCTGAATTTTCCAAGTTTTAACCTAATAAACACTACTTTTGCCAAAATTTTGCAATATAGCAGCTGTGGCCAAAGTCAAAACGCATTTGGAAGCAGCACTGTGTGTGTCCAGTTGAAACTCCGCCTCTTCAAACACTCCTTTGTTGGAGATGTGTGTCGGAAGCGCGTAAGGAAACGATAGATGGGTCCAAGAAACCCAGTATTTCATCTTGATGGAGTTAGAACTCATGAAGACTTAAGCCCATGTTGGCAAAGATGTCTAGATTCTAGTGGCTTTATTTAAAATGATAGCGTTTCCTATGAACAGAGATGTTGGTTTTCATCTATTAAAAAGTAACATGCGCTACTACCGAACAAGCCTTCCTCTCAACAGAGATATATATGTTTGGATTTTAAAAGCTAAACATTATAGGCTACCTTTAAGGCTCACGTGGGCTTTATTGTCACGAACGACTTAGGATCTTGGTATCTCGAATAAAATAAGCAAAAAAGGATAAAGCTCTCGCCGTTGATCAATTCCTGATGGATGCGCTATGCGTACTACTTCATTAAGCATCGTTTTGAGGTGATTAAATCAAGTCTGGTGCTAATTTACCAACCGTAGAGAGATGGAAGACTTGGTGGGCCATTGGCAGGGAGATTAATTCCACATGTGTGTTGCATGGTGCCTCCGAACACTGGGCCACACGCACCCTTCTCGAGTCTGAGTACCAAAAAATGATCGTGACCAGTTTTGTGTACCAATATGACGCAATGGAAACACTAAAGCATAGTAATACATCTCCAAGTGGTACGTTTTATCTTGAAAAGGCAAATGTTTTCAAAGGCTTTTATTTTAGGAAATGTTTGCTCTGAATTATTAGTATCATCTGCCTGCATCATCAGTTCAAAAGCCGATCCCATGGAATTTTAATCCGATATGTGAAATCTACGGTCAGCCCGCCCTGACCGGTGTTGAACCGTAAACATTTATATTAATAGATTTTACCGGCAACTTCAAATCTTGAACATTTGGACATTTAACGCTCAAAACACGTTCTTTTAGTTCACCTTTCCTTTCTCCTTTTTGAAGAATAGCAGAAGAAGATTTCATAAATATTAGGAACTCTCAAAAGAAAACTCTAGATTTAATCATGCATCCTGTTGGGTTTTGTTTCCAAATCTATGGGAAAATTAAAGATAAAATAAACATGGAAACTGTTCACCTTAGAACAAAGGGAAAAGCCTCTTTGAAAAGAGAGCCATAATGAAATCAATACGAAATTTTCAACACACAACTATGGATTATGTACCAGACCCGACAGTTCTCGAAAGAGAAGCAAATATCATGCCTATCGTCGTAGCTTTCGATTCTAGTGGGAGAAAAATGGTTCAGTGCTGGCGCCTATCGCGCCCATTCAGAAAGGACTACCTCCGTTTTGAAGAATAATTATGGCCACTTTAGGTATTGATGACGAGAGAAAAAACAATAAAATATTAATATGTGAAAGCAGAGAAAAGAAGAACATAAGAAGAAAAGTGTGGAAAAAAAGAACGAAAAGCTAACATTACTGAAGGATAGGTCAGGAAGGCAGAAAAATGATGTGAAAGAGGAGTACAATGAATGGGAAAAGACGGATGAGAGAACAATAATTACAAAAGGCAATGCAATGCAGAGCTCGCTTTCATTAACAAACGACAAGCGCTCGCTTAAGAATAACAGCGAAAGAATAAGGATCGCCGAAACCGGATGCGTGGCGGAGTGTTGCCGTAAAGGGTGCGCCCGCTAACGGTGCCGACCAGCTTGCGCGCCGACTTGTAGAACTCCAATCATTGTGGGAACACCGCTGTGCATTCTATTTTCCGTGAGTAGTTATAGTACTTCATACATGAGGAATAAAAGTATGAAAGGCAAAGTCATGTGAATTTGGTTGTTGTTCTCTTCAAAATTCGAAAATGAAATCTGAAAGAGAAAGTTTTATGAAAAAACCAGTGGTGAGCCAACATGAATTTTTCTCAATTTTTAGCAGATAAAAGAAATAGTAGAGATAACTTTTTATTTACTGCCCATTTCAATTTTTCACGGCAGGGTATTATGTGCAATAGAACCACAATGATGCTGAGGTATCTGTAAAACTCCTGACTACAGGTGCCTGCGGTGGGGAACGAACCCGCTATTACACTTTCCAGGAGCTGACGCGTTCACCACCACATCATCCGGGTCTTCGGTTTCGACTGTCTATCAGCTTGTTCTATTGATGGGCGCCATCAGCAATCATCCGTCAGAGGGATTGATCTGGGGAGCCCAAATCGGCAACGAACCCAGTTAAGCTGAGGCTGCAGTTATAATCACAATTTTAATTTATTATTTACTGCCTACTTTTTTTCATGGCAGGTTATATATTGCGAAATATAACTTTAATGATGCTGAGATATTTGTAAAACTCCGTACCGCAGGTGTCCACGGTGGGAAACTAATGCGCTATTAGCTTTTCCGGGTGCTAAAAACTGAAGGACCCGGAAGGCGTGGTGCTGAACGCGTTCCTGTTCTTTCATGTGCATAGAAAATGGACTGCTCGTTATTGGACGCAAATGAAACGATAGGAAACGATGCTCCACGCTCTTGAGAGCGGTATCTTGTTAATCTGGCTGGTGTCAAGTGCATAGATGTTTCGGTTCATTTTGAAGAATTGTCTGTTTTCTACTTTTCCCTGAAACGGTGGTAATAGTACTGCCGCTAAAA
Organism: Angiostrongylus cantonensis; assembly: GCA_009735665.1. NCBI lineage: Eukaryota > Metazoa > Nematoda > Chromadorea > Rhabditida > Metastrongylidae > Angiostrongylus > Angiostrongylus cantonensis. The sequence goes on from MQTX01000048.1 coordinate 140,300, forward strand.
GATGTTTTAATCGTTTAAATAAATCAACTGCTATGGGAAAGCTTTAGTGAACGACCACACTTCTGACGATCCAGAAGGCAGTTCAAGGCTCGTAGTTTGGGAATCCATTCGTAAATTGCTTAAAAGACCTCCATACCCTGACCGAACAAATTTTGCCTTAATAACTGATAAAGGTACGTCAGGAAATCAACGATCGCCTTTCTCTTACTTCTTGACTCCTGCTGTAATGGATTCGTTGAATAACGAATGCAACCACTACTAGAGAACAAATAAATTCACCGTATAGAGACTTGTTAACCAAGCTAACGCTCGCCGTGATCCGCTAGGCAAACTACTATTCTAAAGAAATGTATGTACCCTGGGCTGCAGATTAGTTGCTTGCGAGTTGCAAAAGAAGTAGAAGCGGTTCGACTACAACCTAATAAAGGTCAATATAGCTTAGTTTCTCGAAACTTTAATGAGGAATGTGTGCGTTAATAAGGAATGGAATGAATGAACGATGTGCTTACACAAGAAAAATCCCATGTAAAAAACCGTCGATTGCACAAAGTACTATTATTTCAAGGGTACATGCAGTAGGCACGCTGATGTAGAGGTGCTTTGCAATAAACACATGGTCCTTGGAACAATCACGGAGCCCGAGAAACCGGGCCCACCATCCTTCCCGGATTGACAAATTAGTCCCAGGCTAGTACAGGAAGATGAAAAGAAGAATGAAATCAATCACTTTTTCGATGAATAACAGGTCTAATACATGGTGTTTTCCTAGGGATTGATTATCCCTTGATGATTTATCATCTAAAATTAGTTCCAACACCAATGTGCTCTCATTTTCGCACTTTCAAGTTTATATCGTCGTTAAATAATATTGTCATAGTATCCACCGATCCCTTCATTTATATTCATTGATCCCAGAGAGTTAATCACAACACTACTAAGTATCCCTCCATGTCGCGGGTGCTAAGGCAAAGTTACTCCAAATAAACACCTGCTATGTATAATGTTTGGCTTAGGAAGCTGGTGAATTCAGAAAATAGCCTCAAGGGTAATCGCCGTGTGATCTGGCCTGAGGTCCAGGTTTTGTAAATATCTCATCGTGGTTGTGGTTGCATTCCACATAAGACCCTGCCATGAAAAAATTTTGGGTAGTAGATTAAAACTAACAAATTGTCATTTCAGAATATAATGTCAACATCTTTGATTCTGCAGGAACTATGATGCCAACTAATTATGAAGTGCAAAGCAGATGGATAGGACTCGTATCAAGCAAAGAAATTTTATGTCCTTTCTGTAAGCATCCGATACAACAACACACATCCTCCATGACAGAATTAACAGCAGGATACCTGTGGTTAGTGCATGCCAAAAACAACAAAGAGAAAAGAGCCTCTTTTCTTTCAACCACTTAGGATAAGGAAGTACGGCAAGCACGTAGGATGATGTCAAAGCCTCGTTTCAACTACAGTATGGAAAGAAGAAAAACTAGGAAGGAGCATCGTCATTATGGGAAGGTGACATGGAAACATCTTAAAGATGTAAATTTAGGTAAGTTATCATAAGAAAAGCTCTACCTTCTATCAAGTGGTAATAATCTAAGGAGAGGCTCAACTAATACATTGAAGGTATTGAATGCAATTTGAAGGCTTTCACATCGAGATAAACGCGACGGAACTTACTGAACGAATTGAATGGCTGAGTAGATGACGACGAGAAAAAATCATGACTGTTAACCCATAACCCCAAAGACTCAAATGTTAAAGTAGTACGGGTAGTCAGTGATTAGCACCAGAATGAAATTGACCACTCATTGTCAATCGGTGGCATTACTTAATTGATGTCGCTGCCTCTAAACCTGATGTCCAAATTCTTATGTAGGGCCTAACAAATCTTTTTTTGCGCAACGTTTTTCCTTTCATACGAAGGAGAAAGGCTGCAAAATCTATGGAACAGTTTCGGTATAAACTCTCTCTTACGGCATCGACTAGGAATAGGACCTGATCATTTATACCTTCACAACGGAGGATCGAGAACTTGAATGTTATCAAGTGAAGCTCGTTTCCAGAAGCTGTTAAAAAGATATGGAATCGCTCTTGGGAGCAGGCGATTAGCAATATACGTCTAGGCTTGTGAAGAACTGTAAGGAATGATTAAGGAAAGAAAGGCATCAGTCACGGATGAAGCTACACCTCTGTAGCATTGGTCAAGATCTAGACAACTAATATATCAAGACACCTATATTCTAGCTATTGGCTAGAACAGTTACCAGGTCCAGAGGAACGTCCATACCGTATTAGAGCATTTACGTGTTCAAGTGCAACACTATTTTACACTGCCTCAATCCACGATGAAGCTCATCGGTGGAAAATAATACACTATTTGGCACCTGTGGGAATAAAACTGAATTTCTGAAGAGCCTAAAGGCACCTTTCATTCACGTACTTCAGCAGCCTCTCACATGTTCCCAAATTAGAAAGTTCTAGTCGATGAATACCCCAGCAGGAGTGTGTTCTTAGAGAACTGAGACTTACGTGATATCCACAATTGCGGTGCGACATGCCTGCAGTTTCTCACCTACAAGCACTTTACTTGAGCAGTGATCAACAGGACAAGCAGAACGTTGGACGAAGGGTAGCGTTTCCTGTAAACGCAGTTTAGAAAAGAATGCAGCGAGATAGATTGTAGAAAACAAGCTAATGAAGTATCCGCACTGAAGCATCGCAAAGACGCAATTCGCTACATTGTCTTAGTCTAATGGTCTTTGATTCAGATGGGACCAAAGCCGTCATTGAATCTATCCACGAATACGGAAGTTCGTCACATGAAGTCTTTGAATAGGTATAGAGCAACTCCGCGGCGATAATTCTGCCATTCTAGAGCGAACTGAATATAGAATATACGTAAGAAACCGACAGACTTGTTGAGGACTAAAGGATAAAGGATAAAACTCTCGGCGTTGATCAATCCCTGAGGGATGCGCCATGCATTCGACCTCATTAAGTATCGTTGGAGGTGATTGAATGCATATTTGGCCTTCACAATGACTCGCGGTGGCCAGCCGATGCCAGTGATGCTATCCTCCCAGACATATCTGGTACCAATTTGCTGACCCCGGAGGGATGGAAGGCTTAGTGGGCCATGGACGAATTTCACGTGCGCGCCGCAGTGGAGCCTCCAACCACTGCGCCACACGCGCCCCTGTTGAGGACTAACGCTCAGAAAATGAATATTCCCAAATTTTCCAGTTTTATCAATGTGGGCCAGGAAGGCACGAAGACGAAAGAATCTCTAGCTCAGCAAGAAGAAGCTTACTTAGCCAACCTAAAAAAAAAGATTGTGAATTCCGTGAAAATAGCAGATTACCATACTTTACGCCACCTCATTCGCAAGTGGCACTCTGCGTAGACTAACGTAAACCCACTATACTTGAATGCTGCGTGAGAACGATGAATGAATGATAGATTATCAAAAGTGGTATTATGAAGGTGATCCTAGGTGTAACCCATACGAGATAATTAAAGGAGGAAGCCAACGTCTAGACCAACATCGAACGTCGAAGACCACAGTGAAGATTGAAGGAAGAAAGAGAACATAAAGATGTTGAAAATCAGATCGACCGGACACCTGCAGTTTTTTCAACAACCGGTGAGCAACAGTCTTTTATGAAAAGATTCCAACAGACGTTAAGTGGACAGCAAAAAGACGACATTAATCAGGCCTCTCGATTAAGAATAAATACTTTACTAGCACCATCCAGTGTCAGCGAACAGCTCGTAAGATGATAAGTGATAGAATCAGCTGTTTTTTCCTCGGTTCAACACTAGTGTTGCAACAAGCCTGCTTTCCTTGATTATTGCAACCGCTACTAAATATTTCTGCATGTTGTGTAGTACTTTTAGACTTAGTTAAGGTACGAAGTGAAAATTAAAGGAAGAAAGGGAATATAATGCAGGGCGTAAGTATGTATGGATAACCACTACGGACCATGTTTTTGCGGAAGAAAACAATAGTAGAAAATAAAGGAATCTTTAATAGTGAGAGCAAATCAAGATGGGCTTTACTGATGCTTTCGCTAATGAAACTGAGCTGTTCGGAAACGAAAGGTAAGTGGAGTTTTTCGGCTTTCTCTGTTTGCCTTCGAGCTCGGCGTGCTACTGCATAGCACGAAATCGCACCCCGAAGGGTTTAATCTGCCTTAGCAGATCATCATCACAACTCTCTAAACTATGCAAAAATTTATTGTTATTTGCTATTTATTCGCTCCATTTATAATACAATCTCAACTCATTGCAACTACAATAACTCTGCTGAAAATGGAAATTTCGATGAAAAAGAAAGGATTCATGATAATTTGACACGTTGAAAGAGAAAAAAAATGTGAGATCATAGGCCAGGATTCTCATTACAGCCTGCACGAGCTTCATGTATTGGATGTAATGACCTATTCGTTCTCAAAATTCTCGGATAGCCAGCGATTTTAGCTCGGTCGCAAAAGACAAGTACACCTGTTTCTGTGACTACCTTTCGCTTCCACGTAGGGTTTTGATCAGATCTTCTGTCTCATATCCACAAGATTGATGAACTTGAAAAACAGACTTCTTGTGAAAAGCCGACTAGCAATAGCTCTACGGTATTAAATATAACGAAGCATAAATGTCAATGAAGGTACGTCAAACCACTTTGCAATGGCACTTTTATTTTCTAATTATTATTTTATTATCTAGCGACTTACTTAGGAATGATTGTCATTTTAAAAAGTGTTTTTGCAGTGAAACTTCTCCCGCGTAAAGAAAGTTCTTGGCAATGAAGAAAAACATTGCTAGGCACACTAACTATTATACTCAATAAAGGTTTCACCGAGGCTATTCTTCCAAAATCTCGGATTTGCCCAGAATTTTGACCGCTGAAAAATGAGAAACAGAGTCGAATTTTTAGACCATCAAAGCAAGCATGGCACCCACGAACATTAAAAATACACTCGTACACATTTGTCCGGACTCCGCTTGTTCAGTGGGTTCCTCGACGAGGAAAAAAAAACGAAGGAGGAAGATTTGTTGGTTACAGATAACCGGAATTTCATCGCTGTAAAATACCTGAAGTTGCAGTTTGTAGATGAAAACCAAGAGACCAAACAGACTTTATTTCATAAAAGAGGATTTAATACGAAGCGTGTTTGTTGGAAGTTAAAAGACGAAAAGATTCTCCGCTCCGGCACGCATGCATTGAAATCAGTGCGTAGATCTCCTAAAAGCAGACCCAGTTCCAGGTCATTCGCGTCGTGCTCTATTATGGTTCCACATGGACGACCAGCTCACTAAAGCAGTATTGACATCGGCTATGGGAAATCTAACACTGTATTGCTTGTACTGTACTAATATTAGTATTAAAATAGTTTCTTACTATACAATTTTTACTCGGCTAACGTATCTACGTCTTCGTCTTCATCAGAGCCAATGGTTCGAGTCGATGGTCCAAAGTTGTTCGCATTGTCGATGTGGCATCTTCATCGTCGTACCGAGACTAATCCTCTTCATGAATCACAGCTCGGATCAGACAACCTCACATGCAACGCTCCTTTATACAGGAGGGTTGCTGACTGATTGTTGATTGATAATGATTTCTTTTCATATCGACAATCCATACTGTACCACTCGACATTAGAAACAAGCACAAAGCGTAATAATAGTGTACTGCGCCGATTTCCACGAATACGCGGAACGTTGGCCGAGTAAAAGATGTATAACAACCTCGTGTAAGTTGAACAGTCCAAGAAAGTTATCGATTATTTAAGCCTAGGATGAGTGAAAGCCGGTTTAGCACAATTGAACTAAGGTTGAACCGCTGCAAAGTGCAGCGTTGATTAATAGTGGTACTAGGAATTTTGTAACTACTCAACGCGTTATTCTAATATGAATTATCCTTCATAATTGCGTGATGAAGTCATAGTTTCATTAATTTGAAACTGTAATTTTAATGGCGATGACAAATGATATCCTATTAAGAATGGTTCCTAAGAGTGCTAATAAGAGCTTAGTAATAAGAGCGGTCTTAAAGCATGTCCATAGATGGTGCAATCGTTAGATAACCTTTATGATGCTGTTGCATGTTCCAAACACAATAGATGTTTCTTGCGCTACGTTAATGACAGGCTTTCCGTTTCTCTGCACGAGTAATATAACAACCAATATCGAGAACTTCAAATTACAGAAAATTCCGTACGAGGACTCAGCTATTTTTGCATCTAATGTGAGGTGATACAGGTGATGTGAGGAGTTACCTAGGAGCGTAACACTGTGCTGTTGAAGTGGTTTGTGGGATTGACGATGAAAGTTAAAAGCTTTCAGAATTCTTATGGAACGTCGTTTTTATTGAGTCGCCCTAAAAACGGGCACTTATAATTAACTATGGCTGGAGTACCAAGGAATCATTAGACGGAGAGCTTAAATCCGTTTTTGGCTGGTTAGTAGTAAAATATGTGCAATACCAAATGATCAATCAATGCGTATGATTTATATGTAGCAGGTCACTTATGTGCCGAAACAGTCGGATCGGCATCATATTCGCTCACCTTCATTGACGATGTTGGCGCATTTGTAGTGCTCAAAATACTCTGCTGTCATTAGAATCCGAGGAACTTTAAGCCGTTCACTAGAAGAGCAATTCTAAAAGAAAAGCTGAAACACCGCCTAGAAAGCTAAAAAAAATGGATATGTGGCTATAATTCTAAAAATTCGTGGGAACGATAAAGGGGATATTAATGCAGCAGAACGGATGATGCCAATGGCCGCGACGGTCCACTCGCATCAGTTCTGCTCAAACAGGCAACAGTAGAAAGACGGGAAGCAAAAAATTGATGCAAAGAATAAATTGCAAATTGCGGAGCTGAAGACGGAGTTGTCGATTTATTCTCGCTTATTCCTAAGCAAAGAGAAAGCGGTGAGATTCTTGTCCTTCACAATGGCAACACACGCTTGAAGATAACTACTAAAGTAAAAAAGTTGGCGATCACTGTACTATTAACTACGCCCAGTTTACGCAATAGCTTACACAATGTTTAATTCTAGTGATTTGACTAACGGGAGTAAAGAAGGACTAAGAAAGGAAAAAAGGAAGAAAGGAGAAGAAAGAAAAAAAGAAAAGGAATGAAAGGGATAAAGAAAGGAAGGAGTTAAAGATTTGTACAACCAAGATCATTTACAACGTAAAAATCAGGTTGCAATCACAATGATTGCTTTTTATTTCCTGTCTACTGCAACTTTTTACAGCAGGGTATCAAGCGAAATACAACCACAACGTTGCTGAAATATTTGCAAAACTCCGGACAGCAGGTGTCTGCGGTGGTGAACAAACGCGCGTTCAGTTACAGCCTCACCTTAATTGGGTTCAGTGCCAATGTGGGCTCCCCAGATCAGTCTCATTGATGGGTGATTGCTTATGGCACTAATCGCGATAGAACTTGCTGAGAGATAGGCGAAACGAAGGACTCGAATGGTGTAGCGGGGAACGCGTTAGCCGCCTGTAACGGTAGTAGCGCGTTCGCTCTCCCCACTGCAGACACCTGCGGCCCCAAGTTTTGCAAATATCTCAGAAACGTTGTGGTTGTATTTCGCTTAATACTGTGCCGTAAAGAATTGCAGTAGGCAGAAAATAAAAACTAAAGCATAAAAATCAGTCACGAAATTAAACGACTGAAATAAAATAACGAAATACCATGTTATACGTTAAAATCCGCACAGTTTTAGTGAAATCAAGGATTAAAGAGACCATAAGCACAACAACAAAAACTATCCAAAATATCATGGGAATCACGAAGAAAAAATCTTGAAAAGTCTTAAGAATGCAAGAACTCAAATGAGCGCTTTTTTTGGTGGCGTAGGACAACTTGACCCTAACCAAAGCGTGAGGAGGACCTAACGAATGCAGACAAAGGAACAATCGTCGTAATTGGAGGCCATCGGAGCTGTAACGAGTTGTGAGAACGAACATTTACTGACGTCTACATCGTACGATGATAATGATGATGATGCATCTCTTGTGTGGTTTCCATTATTGCAACAATACCCCTGAGAATTACGATTTTCAAAGCGAAGTTTTTCGCGTATGCTGAGGTGTATACCACTCGACCAATATTTATGCACGCATTGTGAACTGAAAATGTACCATGCCGACAAAGCAAACATGAAAAAAATCGACGTACTTCATAGTGGTAGGTGTGTGTCGATCTATGGGCTCGTATTCGGTGAGACTTAGGACTACCGAAAAATCTCATGCCTTCATTCGCTCTATATTAGTTCTCAGCTTATTATCTAGCGACATGAAGGTGGTCCTCTTAGGCTTATTCCGACTATTTATGCTGAGATGTGAGAATGGTCCTCCTAGGCTTTGACCAGCTTAATATGACAACACCGCCGCTTTCGAAAGCACCATCACATGTGATGAGGGAGTAAATTTTCAAATGCTCTATTCAACAACCATCATTGGGCCTAGAAAAAAACTTGCGCACTGTCAATGAAGTTGCGAATTACGGATGTGGAGCCAGCAGCGTACTGCGAAACAAAGACCCCTTGTCTCACAGCCCTACTTTGTGAGTTAAGCAACTCGAGTGATCTTTCAGGATTTTCGGTTCGGGAATTAGTTTCGAAAACGGAAGGGAAAAATTCGTTTATATGCTATGAATAATGACTAGGAAGTAAAAAAAAAGCCACCAAAATTGAAAAGCAAGTCAACACTGAATTTTTGAGAGAGCAAGGAAGAAGATATTTAACAAAAACTTGAAAACAAAATGAATGAAACATTTTTCAACCTCAACTTTCATTCTAAATTTTGAATCGATAGAGTTTCGAAAGTGCTTGTGATGAGCGGTACCATTCGCAGTTCTGGTCCTCCCACTTTCTCTCAGATAATAAAGAGTATTCCAACTGTTCGGCATCTTCAGAGTTGCCCAAGCAATTGAATCACAGAGTATTCGCAATGATGAAAAAACTAGTGCCAAAGAAAGAACGGGAGAGAGAGAGAAAGAGACAGACAAACTGACCGACAGTCAGAGGGTAACAATAGCGCTTGAGCGCGTTCACGTTCAAGGGTTATTTGATTTATTTTCCAGCATGCTCGACCTTTTTTATGTCTATCGTATCCTCAACACAGCACTCGCAAGTATCAAGTCGACAAGGCGGAAAGAGTGAAAACGTGGTTTGAAGTTTCGAATGATCCTCCAAGTGAAGAAGTGCAAAACCAGTGCGATTACAACCTGTGAATGCAGAGTATATCAGAATTTCTTCTAATTGATTGCCGACTAAAAGGCTTAGAGTTCACAAGCCAAAGTCAATGACCAGAATTCAGGAATAAAATCCAGACAAAAATTGTCTTAGAACACTTGATCTTGTTTCACAGTCACTTTTTCCGCTATAATTTCGATGAGATGGCAACAATAAATCAAATGTGACCACAGTTCGGAAACAGTGAACCATGTTCGTCAAGATTAGATGAACGACGACGTGAAGAGTTCACGAAACACCAGACATAGACAACGACCCCAGTGACCCTATCACAATTGAAGAGCCTGGAATTGATTCGAAGACATCAAATCGAGTAGCCCATAGCTAACATTCAAATAGAAGGTGATGTCGGATTCAGAAATAGTATTGCAACCTATTTTAATCCAAATAAACAAAGTTTAGTCATTGATCAAGACAAACATCAACTCACAATACGAAGCCGCTAGCAAGAACTAAGAGAAATGATAGACTAAGCCAGACCTTGACCTTGTGATAACGATGAAACATCGAACAAAATAACATAAACTATGAAACTAGAAGTACGATAGCCCAAACCAAACAGGTTTAAACACTTAGATGTTTCTTACAAAAAATGAACTGTGAAGATTAATGACGCTCAGCATAGAAAAGACCATAAAACGCGCCATCCTAACTTTTAGGTCACTTTATAACAAAGCGTTTCTCATGAAGTATAGTAAAAGTTGAAAAGGTTAAGAAATGTCAAGATAATAAGTAATTCCAGAATAAATGACATAATATGATAAGATCTAGAAATGTCTGAGCATTCAGTTCACTACTGAAACGGTCTTAGTGCATGTGAAGCATGATTATTACCGGTTAGCAGCAACCTGGAAAAGTGGTAACGCAGGGACCGAGTCGACGCCCACGTTCCTGGATTCTGTGAGCCCATGGGAGCCAAAAAAGTGTACGAGGACCAGAATGCAGCTGGATATTTCCACGACCCGTTTTCACTAGTGGTGAGGGTCTCGGAAGAGTTTCTCTTAGTTTCTTTCCCGTTCAATCGTCGTCCATGGTAGTGGTCTGCTCCGAACATGGTGATGTCCATGAGACCCATTCCGAATTCCTAAACTCTTCCCATCTGTGGATGTAGATGGCTAATGTTAGTCACGAACATTGTTTGCGATGTCTTCCAAGGGAACATTTAAATTCTCTTGGAGTCCACTGGTCCACTGTTCTATTTGTTCATCTGTAATCAGTTTTTCTTATTACATGATCGGCCCGTGATTCTCTCAGGATATATATTGTCTGGCTCCCAAACATGGGATAGGCTTCTAAGATCTGATCTTTGCATTCCGCCTAGACGTCCTAAAATAGAATACCTAACGAACAGAAAAGGTAAACAACTAAAGTACACGGGAGAATTTATTTACCGGAGATGAGGTGGAAAAGCCAGCTAAGGCATTGAGGCGGAAAAAAGAATGTCAGTAAGAATGAATTCAAGTAACCAGCATAGAAAACCGAAGAAAAAGTATAAACATGGGTGAAGCACTTCTAGAAAAGCAGACAAGTTTCCGTTTAATCACATTTAGTCACATCACATCACACTGTTCCGCGTGTGTCATCTGAATAGCTCACGTGGCATGTGACGCACCACCAAGCCTTCATTCCTATTCGGAAAAAAAATTAGATAAGAACGACAACGATAAACGTGCCGAAAGAGAGGAATGAGTAAGAGAAGACACATGATGTTCACTGAAATGTCCTTCGACTCTTCAATAGCAGATGTAATGCGCGACATGTCAGGACAGGGAAAGTTCTAAAGTTCAAAAAGTCCTTCCTTCTAGGAGAGTTATCTAGACACGACTCAGAAGATCCTAAAATTCAGGTCAAGCATAGAGCATCTCCCTGGGTCAGAACTACGGTTGATCCGAGTAAATCAGTGCTTGCAATTGGGTGAGAATGCAATAAGGAGGAACGGCGACTGATTGAACGACAGTCTCAGAATCGATGCATTGTCACCGAATTCAGAACGATTTCATTGTATTCCTTCGGAGAATGTGAATTCTATGGAAGGAAAAATCTGAATCATACTTGGGACTCACTGTTCCTGGCTAAAATATAGTCTGAAAGCTAAATATTTGCAACATTGCTCACATGTCAACAAAAATCTTCATAAGACAAATGAAGTATTAAACATTTCCTCTTCTTCCACTTTCGCTGTTAACTTAACACAAACACAGGAGTGTTTTAACAGCATTTATTTACTCATAACTGTTGATGTTTCGTCGGTTTAGCCTCCTCTTAAGAACCTGGAAGCGTCGAACTGGCACGCAACCTATTCAGTCAAACACTTTCATAACCTCAGCAGACAAAACATAAGACATAAATTAGCATTCCTATAATAAACAGCTTCTTTTCAAACACACAGGATCCTGTTCCTTGTAAGTTCATATTAGCTCTAGAGTCTAAATTTTGTTCTGCAAATGAAAATTTATGTAGAAAGTTTTACCTATTGCGGTTACGAAAGTGTTTAGGTGAGTAGAATGCAGGTCAATTCGACCTTTCTAGGCTTTAAAGAAGGCGAAACTACCAAAACGTCAGCTATTGTGAATAAATAAATGCTCCAGCAACAAACTCTTGTTTGCTCACCAAGAAAAGCAGTGAATTAGTGATCAATGCCGAGGCTAGAAGAAACTCGACCTTACGATTTTTTATTATTACAATTTCGCTGCGTACTTAATTTTGTGTACAACTGACAAAACGGTGTGGTCTTCGAAATCGGTCATCTAAACCCAAGGAAGAATAAAGCTGCAAAGATTCGGTGTTCTAGCAGAAAGAAGTACGCGAACCACATTTACCGTCATTAAGTTTTTTCGTTTGCTTGAACTGTGGATGGATAGGCGTGTAATAGAATTTTCCCGTCGAATGCCAGAGTTGTGGAGGCGTATTGGACTGACTAGTTTGTAACTATTTCATCTAAAACTAACTGAAATTGATAAAAACTCTCAGGCATCAAAAGACAAACAGTAGAAGAGGAAAAACCTTCGCGCTGCGGAAGAGTGAACGGTGAGATCTTTTTTAACATCATTATGTTCCGATGAGGATTGCTCATGAACAAAACTTGTTATGAGTTAGGCGATACCGAAAGATCACCGCTCATAATATGATCGTGTTCCTGTCGGACCCCGCATGACGTAATACTAGCACTTCGAAACACACAACACCATCTTCTCTGTCTTTTCTCGAACGAGTAACGATTTGTCTTCTCATCAAGAGGAAAACTTTATGAGCATCATAGTGGTGGCGTAAAGGAAGCGCATTTGTGGACTGAGTATACTCGGCTTTTCTTGATAATTTAAATTTTTCTGCTTCCCCTATAGATATTGCGACTCAGTGAGACGCCCTAAGCCAAGTGAAGAGGTGTGTTCAAGGCCGTTGGTTACATTATTAAGATTATTTATTCATTTATGATTAGCAACTGGCGCGTTCTCGAAAACTGATGACAATTTCTCGATCTCTAGTGTTTGTTTAGAATTTCTCAGATGAATTATACCAAATGCTTTTCTCTATTGTATATATATATATATATAAGGACGAGTGTGGCGCAGTGGTCGGAGGCGCCCTGCAATACATATGGAATCGATCCTCGAGCCTAGGCCTCGCCAAGCCAACCATTCCTCCGAGAGGTCGGTAAATTGGTACCAGTCTTGTCTGGGAGGATGGCAGCACTGGTTCGATAAATCGGTAGGCAGCCGCGAATCATTGTAAAGGGGAGACCTGCATTCAATCACCTCCGAACGATACTTAATAAAGTCGAATGCATGGCGCATCCGTCACGGGTTCATCAACGCCGACAGCTTTACCCCTTATCCTTTATATATAGACATACACGTTTTTCTGTGAAATATTCTTCAAGGTTTAAAAACGTCGAAAACCATACTTATCTAAAAGTTAGGAATAGCGCTTGGATTTTTGCAAATAGCAATGGCATAATGTGTGAATATCCTGCTTTGCTAAGCCCCGCTTGTTCAATCGTTTCAGTGCTCGAAATACGAACCTCAACGACAAAAAACGAGTAGAATATGCTTCGTGGGCTTCAAAAAATAGGAGATTCAGTTTGGTACAGTTGGAAGACATGCACTTTGTATATAAAGCTCTTTAGAGTCTAATGGGTTTGTCTGTTCGTGGAGTGGAATGTGCGCTGAAATATGTTGAATTCCGATTCGAAAACGGACACTGCTTCCGCACAAAAATCCATTGCACACAATATCTAATGTATGTATTGCATTTAGGAAACGATAAGAAAAGAAACCAGCAGTTTTTACATATACCAAACAAAAATAGCATATATCGTAAACATTGTCTCATGTATATTGTGTATATTGTTGAGCTTACACGAGGTTGATATGAGATGTTTATTCGGTTAACGTTTCGACGTCTTTATCTTCATCAGAGCCGACGATCCTTGTCGATAGTCCACAGTTGTTCTTCTTCTCAATATGGTGTTTTCGTCTCGCATCAAACCGGATCCTCAGTTGAGCATCTCGAATGAGCCAAATACACCCGGGCGACGCTCTTATCTCTCAAAATCTCAAGACTCTCCAAAAATCATTGTTTCGCTATTCCCTACGTGCTAATTAACAAAGTACCGACTGCTGCAGAGTAGATCATTGGTTGAAAAACAAGTTATTATCAACTGATAAACAATCATATCAACAACAACCGCCCTGTATAAAAGAGCGTCACCGTATGTGTTTGGCCCATTCGAGACGCTCAATTGAGGAAGATCCGATCCGACGCGAGACGAAGACACCCTATCGAGAAAAGGAACAACTGTGAAACTGTGGACCACCGACAAGGGTCGTCGGCTCCGATCAGGACCAAGACGTCGAAAAGTTAGCCGCATAAATATCTCACATCAACCTCGTGTAAGCTCAACACTATAAACAAATAATGGTTCTTATAGTACCGAGGTTAAATGACTGTCGGTTTCAAAATTATATCGTGTATATTTGCAAAACTCCAGACCGCAGGTGCCTCGATGGGAAACGAATTCGCTATTACTCTTTCCAAGGGCTACAAAACAAAGGACTCGTATGGTGTGATGGTGAACCCATTAGCCCCCGGAAAGGCTAGCAGCGCGTTCGTTCCCCACCGCAGATACCTGCGATCAAGAGTTTTGCAAATATCTCGGCATCATTGCCGTTGTATTTCACATAGCACTCTGCCTTGAAAAATTGTAATAGGCAACAAACAAAAAGTTGACATTATTACGTACTTTATTATTATTATTATAATATATATAAATGACTCGCGGTGGCCTGCCGATGTATCGAACCAGTGCTGTTATCCTCTCAGACAAGCCTTGTACCAATTTGTCGACCGCGGAGGTCGCAAACAATGAGTTATTTCATCAATTATTATGAAAATCATTTACATACACATATGTATACACACACGTATATATATATATATATGCATATATACACATATATACATTTACATAGTCCTCCGAACGGTTTACCCCTCATCGTGGCTGGAAGGTGCTCCTGGCTGTCGGGCTGCAGTATACAGCAGAGGATTCATCCCACCCAGCAGGGCCTCCCAAGCTGAGAAGGAGTCCGGTGTTTTCATCAGAAAGCCCAGCTAAGAGTAAACTAATACGAGGATCGACCACCGTCCTATTACCTAACTAGTCCCATGGTTGTAAATCTTCCTTTGATCCACAAGGGTGGCGACTGCCTGTAGTGGTGACCGGCCTGGAGCAGACTTTGCCCAGGCTAATCTCGGGACTTCAAGAAACGACAGTAGCTAAACCAGCAAAACTCCAAAAAAAATAGAATTTATGCTGGGGTCCCTCCCGCACAACCAGTGAAAACGGGTAATCCAAGTATCCAAGTATATTTATATTATATTAAGCATATATTATCGG
>MQTX01000048.1:155500-169591 GCA_009735665.1 Angiostrongylus cantonensis
GCCATTTTGAATACGGGAAATTGCAGAAAAAAACTACTCCCATCATTTCGTTTTTTCACATACGCACCTTTCGCTGACTTTCAAATTACTTTTCACATGAAAAACATTTAAAACGAACAAGCGGAACAGGCATTCGTCTTTTAGCAGATCGAAGAAGAAACGGAACGCACTTTAAAGTGTTTGTCTAAACAGTAAAATCATCATGAAACTCACAGTTGTACTCGTACACCCATTGCTCTTTGTCGCAATGAATGCTGACAAATTCAGAGGCATCACGATATTTCGACGACATTTTCGACGTGTTGGCAAGGATTAGGCGATCGACACTGAGAAAGGAAACAAAGGGTCACTCACTGAACAGCTGCACGTAGCCGATTGAGAGCGGTGAGAGCAGGTGTGCGTCCACGTCCGACCAGTGCGCCATGGTGCCCACAGTGCTGACAGCTGGATTACAGTCCTGGAAACGAACGATGCATCGCAGATTCGTCCATGAGAACAACACGAAGGAAGCAGGCACAGAGACTAGCAAGGAAGCAACAGCAAGCACATAGAGGAAATGAGACCACACGAAAGAAGAACGAACAAATGAGAGAGGCACACTTGGAAAAAAGTCGCATGCCTGTTCTGTCAATGTACCGCCAGTACGTATTCTGTCAAGCAAGTCCACTACCAATTTTCCCAGAAAATGCAACTTCTGATGGCAGTTTAAACCTGACATGTTCATCTAAGCTTAAATTAAACGTACTACGTAATGAATCAGAATATTGTTTCAACGAACACATCTCCAAAATTTGTTTGCTTCATTAACGTAAAAAATGGCTTTAAAAAGGTAGGGGAAATCTAATATTTGAAAAGCATGGAGGACGGAAAAGATGAAGTTGAAAAATTCCTTATTGAAGAGGGATGGTCGATATCGTAGGGTTGAAATTTAATGGATTCAGTGAGGTGTGAGTGACAAATGAGAGATTGAGAGAGCGGTGGAGGTAATGCGATCGTGCAATGTACGCGTCTACTCGACCAGGCAGACTTTACGAAACCAAATCGGCTTCGCGGAACCAATTCACGTATTCAATGCAGAATGATAAGACCCATTCCCATGGTGTATACAGAATCACTCATACTCTAACTGGAAAGTGTGGAACGTCGAACACTGGACGCATCGGATGACGGCGTAGGGAGTGCGAGAGCAGAACAAGGTGAGTACCACCAACGCAGCGGAGCAGGGACCGGCTGATGCTAACCTTTCTTGGCTGACGACTGCGCCACCCCACATCAACGATCGATACGAAGGTAAGGGAAGAGATCCCGCGTGATCTCGAGGCATTCCTCCATGCTATTCATTGTAAGATTTTTGGCATTTATCCAAAAAGCCTCGAGGAGTTTGCGCGTTGGCGTTTTAGGATTCCGTGCTAGGATAGCGACTTTTATATCAAAATCGTCTCCGCTATGCTTTTGTATCCTATGCGTTCCTAGTAGAGTACTTTGTATTGCTTTTCGTTTGCCATCTAGGTGTTCTTTTATGTGGATACGTAAAAGTCCGCCCGTTTCGCCAATATATTCATCTCCGCAATTATTACAAGAGACCAGGTATATTGTACCCGAACTCATGCAATCACAGTCCTTGCCAAAAGGGCAAATTACGCCATTCTGTGTTTCAAGGCAACGCACGCCATTAAGAACGCATAGGATACAAAAGCATAGCGGAGAAGATTTTGACGTAAAAGTCGCTGTACTCGTACGGGAGGTTAAAACACCAACGCGCAAATTTCTCAAAGCTTTTTGGATTCATTCCAAAAACCGGAGAATGAATATCAGGAAGAATACCCTCAGATAACGCGTAGTCTAGCCCCATATCTCAAAACCGATTTTTGATGTGGGTGGAGCAGCAATCAACCATATGCGACTCCCGGCGGCTGTTCTTCCTTGGTAGAAGGCAGATAAAAAACGGTGGGTTTTTCGAGAAGCCGGTGATCGTGTAATTGTTGTTCAGATTGTCACCTTTCTGTTTGCGTTGGTGAAGCGTTTGACTTAGTAAATTATGTACCCTTCCAGGCTCTGAAGAGGTCAATACTGCCGAAACGTCAGCTATCGTTGTGTTGTATGTGTTATATTTATGAGTAATTAGACATGAGCTTAATAACAACCTCGATTGTAGTAAACACACTTCATACATGGTAAAAGAACAGCAGTGTTTTATTTATAAACGAAGAAGATAACTCGGAAAACAATAATGGCAGTTTACACCGGGCACTTTACATCGTCAGTTAGTTCTGAATCGCCTATCTGACCAACTATGGAAAATAGATTGAGTGATTTGTCCTAACGGTAGTAACTGTGACTGCAGGAGTTCAGGTGCAGTATAACTGATTTCTTGGAACACATAGACGAACTTTTGATAATCAAAGAAATTACTCGTCTAGGTACACATGGGCATTAAAAAAAATGGCGATGGCTTTGAAATATCTGTCATGATACTAGCTCAAGAACCGAAAACATCTACGAGGCGAAGAAAACGGCTAGCTTTTTTAGTTGGCAAATTACTTGTTTCAGTTCATGAGTCAGGTTTTCATTAGTACTAGGGTATCCTCACCAAGTAATACAATATGGGTGTAGAATACGTCTAGGCTCTGAAGAAGGCGAAATCGAAGGAACGTCAACCGTCGAAATTTGAGAACAACTGATGACAACCTTTCGTTTGCTCAGCGAGAGATTTGAAAGAATGTAACTTAATCGAAGCACTTTAGCTTTCGTTCTACAGATAGGTTTAATCGTTTGCCCATAAGGTGAGAGTATTGCTTCTCCAAAATGAGTTATGTAAACAGAAGAAATTAAGAGCATTGTACTTAGAAAACTCCAAATCTATTCAAACCAGTGATCTCACAAATTTCGCTGGTGCAGTGAGGTGCTAAAGTACAGGCAAGCCGATGTTCATAGAACCGTTTCTTTAAATTGATTTTAGAAACAATTTTTATTCGGCTAACGATTCGACGGCTTCGTCTTCCTCAGAGCCGATGATCCGAGTCGATGGCCCACACTTGTTCCTTCCTTGATTTGACGTCTTCGTCTTCCTATCATGCCGAATCTTCTTCAGTGAAACACCGCACTGGCGAGGCAACCTCATTGGTACCCTTGATCACAGTCTTCCTGTCACGAAGGCATCAAAACGCTAACCGAGTAAGCATTTTTATAAACCATGTCTTAGCTTAACATTCCAAGAAGGTATTGATTATTAATGTCGAGGTTAAATGACACTCGGTTTCAAAAATAGTAATGGCCGCTATAAAACCAAAAAAATAATAGCTCAGAGAAAGGTGAAACGAAGCACACGCATAGCGTGGTAG
Source organism: Angiostrongylus cantonensis (assembly GCA_009735665.1). NCBI lineage: Eukaryota > Metazoa > Nematoda > Chromadorea > Rhabditida > Metastrongylidae > Angiostrongylus > Angiostrongylus cantonensis. The sequence continues at coordinate 158,842 of MQTX01000048.1, forward strand.
TGAACGCGTTAGCACCTGGAAAAGGTAATAGGGCGTTCGTTCCCTACCGCAGATACTTGAGGCCCGGAGTTCAGCAAATTTCTCAGTATCATTGTGGTTGTGTTGTACACTGTAGGAAGCAAAGAAAAACAGTTAACATTATGATTTCAACTACAACTTCAGCTTTACTGGGTTCAATGCTGATTTTTGCTCTCCAGATCAACCTCGTTGAATGGTGATTGCTGATGGCACTGTAAGATAGAAAACTAGCCAAGAGAAGGGCGAACGAAGTGGTGAACACTTTAGCCCCCGGAAAGGGTAATAGCGGGTTCGATCCCCACCGCAGACACCTGGGGTGCGGTGTTTTGCAAATATCTCAGAATCATTGTGGATGCATTTCATATAATACTCTGACGTGCAAAATTGAAGTATGCAGGAAATTGCAATGCCTTCGCAGTGACTGATTCATCCATTTCTTATGACGGAGAAAGGGCACAATACATTCCGCTATCAATGGAACTTTCACTTCTCACCATATTTCTGAGCATACTTTTTTATTCATAGATTGTTCCTGTACTGACTTTGAATAACCTTATCGAAACTAATATGTAATGGATACTGGAAGAAACAGGTGTAGAAAATGAAGATTTACAATGGAGACAGCTTTTGAACAAGGAACCCGGACTTTCAACAAAAGCGAAGCATTCTTCAGAAATAAATGAGCGTTTTTAACCAGATCATTTAGAATGTCGTAACATGTTTTCAAATCTTTGTTAGTCAAAATAAAAACCATTTAAATCTACTGATTTTAATGGGTTTAAGTTGTATAAAACTCTGAAGTTGTGAAACGATGCATACATTGAAAGGATTTTCCGCGTCATCGTGGTTGGTGAAGCATTTCTCTCGCAGAATGTTGTCAAGATGCTTGAAGAAGTGATAGTCGGCAAGCGAGAGGTGTGCTGAATATGACGGATGAGGCAAAGTTTCGTAGCCCAACTTGTTCAACTTGTTCCGCAACGTGAGGCCGAGCGTTGTCGTGAAGAAAGGTTGGTCCTTTTCTGTTTACTAATGTCGGCCGTTGTTGTTGAAGCCTACGGCGCATTTCGTCAATTTCTTGCCAATACTTCTCTGTCGTAATCGTTTCGCCTGGATTCAAAAAGGTGTGATGAGTCAGCCTTGCTGCAGAACACCAAACAGTCAGCAAAACATATTTTGGTGTAATTTCGGCCTTGAGAAGTGGTGTGGAGCCTGATCGAAATCGAGCCATTAAGCTGATCGTCGCCGGTGAACGTAAAGAATCCAAGCAGGTCACATTTCGAACAAGAAAAGGGTTGTTTTCGTAGCGAACAATAACAATAGACGACACTTCAAAACGGCGATTTTTTTACTATCGTTTAATTCGCGTGGCACCTAGTTGTCGACTTTTTTGACTGTGCTATGCTGCTCAAGTCAGTGGGAATTGTTCCTGTGCTTGCACCGAGCTGTTCTGTAAGCTCTCCAACCGTTCGCGTGTTTGTGAATATGTAACTGGGAGCTCCATTACACATAACGGATGCAGTGGTTTAGTGAGCACGAACAGCTTATATTTGATCAGGCAGGCACATAGTTGATATGCAGTCTAACAAAACTCTAGCCATTTTTTGACTTATTTTACCACATTATTTGTTCGGTGACGAAATTTGAGAGAGAACTGCGAAGGAGCATAGAGAAAGAAAAATCATTGATGGATGAAAAACGTTTAAAAAAAGAGGTGAGAAGGAACATTTTAGAAAGCACAGACATTACGAAAATTGACTTCTCGTGCTCTGCTAGTAAATTCACTACCACATTAGACGCAGATTTTGTGTAAAAAAGATTAACTCGCGAGGGCCACCACCTAGAATGAAAATGAACAGACCAGCCATTTCGAGGCGAGCTGGAGCAGAGGACACTGCACACTTAATGGTGCGTCACGCGACTCTCCGCCAGAATTCTCCTATTTATTAGGTATGAATTATCATAACTAAAACGAAGTTCTAGTATTTGATAATCTTTACTTGGTTCTTAATTTTTTTCCCAGATATCAGTATATTTTTAGGCATCAGGTGAGTATCTGGACTTTTCCCGCGCTCGCGCGATATACTTATTCGAAATTTCTAGTAAATTTCCATCCGCTTAATCATCATTTCTTTTTCTTTCGATTTCATTTTTGAAAGTCGATGAGCATAGGTTTTCGTGAAAAAAGTACAAAAAAATATTTATTATTTTCTATTATCTATGTTATTATTTTCACTAAAAGGATAAAGATGAAGCTCTCGGGGTTGATCAACCCTTGAGAGATGCGCCGTGCATCCGACTTCATCGAGCATCGCGTGGAGGTGACTGAACGCAGATCTGGCCTTTACAATAACTCGCTGTGGCCTACTGATGTACCGATCCAGTGCTGCTATTCTCCAAAACAAGTCTGGTACCAATTTGCCGACCCTGGAGGGATGGAGGGCTTAGTCTCAGTGGGCACGATTTCACGTGTGTGTTGCGGGGTGCCTCCGACCACTGCGCCACGAGCGCCCATTATCTTCATTACTGCAATTGAATTATTATTGTTACCATTATTATTATTACTATTGCCTTTATCGTTACTGTTGTTATTATTATCATTGTTATCACTATTGGTTATTATTAATTATTATTATTATTAATCGTTGTTATCATTATTAAACCTGACGTCGCACTGTGTTGATGTCAACACTTCTTGCAGTTGATTCGTTTCCTAGCATCCAGCACCAACAAATTTCTTCAGATTTTGCAAGCGCATTCGGCTGTCACTTGGGGGTTTTTTGAGTTCGTCACAATGTAGTTGAGTCAATTCTTTCTAGAATCCTGAAATAGCCGGGCTAGGATGACCATACATCTTGATCACAGGCAAACTCCACCTGTTGTGGATTGGAGGCGAGCTGTTCGCAAACAAGTCCGGCTTCAAAGTCCCGAAACCGTTTGGATGGGTGGCTAAATTGTCTTAGGGAGATGAACTACGGTTCTCCATTCATTAAGCGCCATCTCTACCACTTGTCTCTCCGCGCCTATACTATTTATGTCTAATACTATTATTGTCGTTACTATTAATGTCTTCCATCCCAACGGTTTACCTTCTCATTGTGGCTGAAAGGTGTTCCTGGGTGTCAAGCTGAGAAGTACAGCGAGGGCATTCATCGTCGCAGCAGGGTCTCCCAAGCTGTAAAGGAGTCCGGCGCTTCAATCAGGAAGCCCAGCTAAGAGCAAACCACTACCAATACTAGGATCCATCATCGTCTCGGTATCAAAGTGGTCGCGTGGTAGCCAATCTTCCTCTGATCCACAAGGGTGGCGACTGCCTATGATGGTGACGACCTGAAGCATTTTTGGCCAGGCTGACCTCGATCTCCAGAGAACCGCAATGACTAAACCAGTAAACCTCCGAAAAAATAGAGGTTGTTATGCTAGGGCCCAATCAGTGAGGACGACGCATAAAGTATCCAAGTTTTATTATCTTCATTTTTATTATTGCACTGCTTACATATAAATAATTGTGCGAATTGTGGACGAGTCTCTTGATTCGTCTATGTCTCCCACTCAAGCGGGATATGAAGTCAAAACGAAAATTATTCAAACGTGATATTCGAACTTATTATTTTGCAGATCACATTTGCCGTTCAAAATCAGCCAAACCAGCGTCATGGAAAAGTCCTCGGAGCTCTCGTTAAATCAACTTCTCGGTCTCGACAGCCATGGTTTGAGGAAATATTTAATGACCAAATAGGCAAAAAGAATACCTTCGAATACTTTTCCACAGCAGCAAATTTTTTTGTCGTTGGGATAAATAAACTTGTGTCTAGTTGGTTACCAAAGTATTTAGATAGCAACGACTCTTATTTCCAACAATAAGGTTATGCATGGGCCAAGTTGCACGTTTTCAAAATCATGAATTAAGCACGATAGAATCTTAGTGATGCGATCAATAGCTCAAAGAGAAACAAAACCTACGTCTGATTCTTCGTAGTATAAACTTTTATTCGGCTACCGTTTCAGCATCTTAGCCTTCGTCAGAGCAACGTTGATCCCAGTCGATGTTCCACAGCTGGTCGCTATCGTATTAAGTCGAATCCAGTGAGGAAAGCACCGCTCGAATGCAGAAACTCACTCGGCGGTGCTCTTCTACACAGGGCGGGTAGCTCATAGACTCCTGCGCCCACCATGATTTACTTTGGGTGGGCAATGCGTCCTGTAGCAGACAGTACTTCATTTGCTGGCACATAAGTGGCAAACAGTGTTTTAAGAACGTGTCGAAAATCGTATAGAAAATTACTGAATATCGTTACCGAGTTCCAGTAAAAATCGATTCTTGAGATATTTTTTACAATGCTTCGTGCAAGCAAATGAAGTGCCGACAGCTACAGGACGGATTGCGCACCCAAAGTATATCATGCTAGAGGCGGGAGCAGAGGCACTACGGACTGAGATTCCTTATTCGAGCGGTGCTCACCCCGATGGATTCAACTTATACGAACACGATCAGCTGTGGAATCAAAGAGGCTCAAGGCAAAGACGCCGAAACGCTTGCCGAATAAAAGTTTGTAGCATCTAGCAGATTTATCCTTGGAATAAACAAAAGGGTGAGCGAGAACGCGGCCTGCGAATACAATACAGCCAGAAGAAGCTGCATAAACTACCTTGGAGAAACGGGTGATAACAGGAAAATCTCAATCGAATCGAGGATGCGATACTGTTCGCCTCAGTACTGTTTGATAAGGTCTGAAGTGACGAGCAAAACACACAAATGGTGCTCCAGCACGGAAATGTCAACAGAATCTTTCACGAACGCAGTCATCATGGCGTATAACTGATATTACTGGTTCTAGATTGGATCGACAAACTACACGTTTCTTAAAACCAGTTTCAAAAAGATTACCGCAAAACCAATTTTCAAAGTTCACTACTCTGCAGTTGCGGAAGCAGACGTTCCAGATTTTCACTCGGTTCTTGAAGACAGTTATCAAACTTGAGAACATGAAATGCTTCAGCTAATAGTAAGTCTGTACTTCAAACTCTGCTACTCAGATAGTAGCGACGTGACAGCAACTCGATGTGAGTCGCCAAGGTACGACCTTTATGTAACGAAAACCAATGATATCCCGTTCCAATTTGTTCTAGATACTAGTGCATTTGTCTACAGCAACAAAGACCTATTGATGATCAATACACGATAGTTAACACTGTCCGTCCAGAAACCTAGGCAACATTTCAGGTTTGCCTACCTCAGTGAACAACAATGAGCAACAGCGTGAACATTTCTTCTCCGTTTCTTTCAATCCATAAAAAGTGGGCCTCGGTGTCGGGTCAGTCATTCGACCAATGACATTTTCTGAAACACAATATTAATGCTAAATAATATCGAGGCGAAACTAATATTGAACTTTTCACAGTTATCCTAGATTGGAGGCGCCCTGCAACAGACGCATGGAATTGATCCCCGCATCGATGGCCCAGCGAGGCTTCCATCGCTCCAGGGTCGGCAAAACTGGCTCGATACAACGGTAGGCCACTGTGAGTCATTGTAAAGGCTAACTATGTATTCAGTCACAACCAAACGATGCTTATCAACGCCGAGTGCTTTATCCTTTATCCTTTTATCCTAGACTGATGTATTTTTGGGCTGCAGCGAAATTGGTAACAGTTATTTTGGTTGCTGTGATTCGGTGGCTGAGGTTTCGGCGACCTCACCTCCATCGAAGCTTAGAAGTACTTTACGCAACATTATCCATATAATTCCGTGAACTAGCTGTGGCATTAATAAAGATCTGATATATAAACGAATGCCTTTTCGTTTAAAAACTACTCATCGTTTCATTAGGTGTGAGACCACCCGTGTGCTGTTCACGTAGAATGATGAGTGAAACTCACACAGACTAAAAAATAATTTTAAAAAATACGAATGTGTAGTTTTCTTGTTCAGCAATCGCGAGGTTGTTATACAGCATACATTTCCATAGAAAAACACACAATTCAATACAACACAACAGTAGCTGACGTTTCGGCAGTATCGCCTTCTTCAGAGCCTGGATGGGTATACTGATATGCAATTTATTAGGCCAAACACTTCAATAACATTTACACTAAGACGAAAAACTTCATAGCAATTACATTTACATTATAATTACCGGCAATGAATACAAACTCCTAGAGGCTTTTTGGATAAATGCCAAAAATCCGGCAATGAATAGCAGGGAGGAATGCCCAGAGGTTACACGCGACCTGGCCCCGTATCTTTGGATCAATTTCTGATGTGGGGTAGCGCAGTCATCAACCATAAAGGATAAAAAGCTCTCGACGTTGATCAATCCCTTGGGGATGCGCCATGCATTCGACTTCATTAAGCATCGTTGGAGGTGATTGAATGCATATCTGGCCTTTACAATGACTCACGGTGGCCTGCCGATGTATCGAGCCCAGTGCTGTTATCCTCCCAGACAAGTCTGGTACCAATTTGCCGACCCCGGAGGGATGGAAGGCTTTGTGGGCCATGGGCGCATTTCACGAGCGCGCCGCAGTGGCACCTCCAACCACTGCGCCACACGCGCCCTTTCATCAACCATATGCGACTATAACCAGCTGTTCTAACCTTCCTCATTGGAAATCATGTAAAAAAAGCGGTGAGTTTTTCGAGAAGCTGTTGATCATGTAATTGCCATGAAGTTTTTCGTCTTACTGTAAGTGTTATTGAAGTGTTTGGCCTAATAAATTGTATATCAGTATACCCTTCCAGGCTCTGAAGAAGGCGATACTGCCGAAAAGTCAGCTACTGTCGTGTTGTATCGAAATGTGTGTTTTTCTATGGAAGTAAATGTATGCTGTATAACAACCTCGCGATTGCTGAACAAGAAAACCACGCATTCATATTCCAATGCCGAGGTTAATAGAAAGTCGAACCTGGGAACTGTTAAAAAAATATGTGTGGCTTGTCGACTGAGCAGCAGATGACTCTCTTAAAACAGTGCCCTAGTTGGTCACTCTTTAGGCGATCGGGAAGATATTTGGCAAAAATCAGAGAGTTAGCCATGGAAAAGCTATGAGCTTCAAAGTTTGCCATCGCCTTTATGTCTAAGGGGGAACTGTTCCCGAAGACCGATCGTTAGTCTACTGTCGACATACAGACAATGGACCTGCATCAACTGTTCCACACAAAAACAAATGGACAACTGCTTTAAACTGTTAGATAGATCATTAGATTATACAAAATTCACACAAGAGGAACGAACCGGGAAGTGACTTCCTTTCTTAAACTTCTAAATAAAGCTTTCATAAATAAGCTACACAACAAAATGGTTTCGAAAACCAGGCAGTGAAAACATATTAGTGCACTACCTCTTCACTCATTCTTCATAGATTAAAGAAGCACTTGTCAAAACAGGTTATGAACGACTAAAAATGTGTTCTCCTGAGAAGAGGAAAGGAAGGAATCGCTAAACATGGCACCCAAAATAACCATTTAAATGGCTAAAGCAGAGCCTTATCGGGTCAGATAAAGGCAGGGTTATTCTCCTAAATAATGTCTCAAACTTGGTTAAAATTCGTTTCAAACTACTCTTCATACCAAATAAAATAAGTTACATCACTAAAAGTTGCCTAAAAAGAAATGGTCCTGAAATAATGCGGCAGTGACTGAACTCTAACCTAATACCACACGACGCCAATAAGCCCGCAAGCGTTTCTGTGATCACGCGTACAGCTCAAAAAATTTTGTAATGTGACCAAACGGTAAGCCGAGTATTGCAATAGTTCAGATACAATATATTATAACTGATTTTATATAAGGCATGCAGTGAGGAATGCATAGCGGAAATAGATAGACCGTTTTGTGTTCGCATCCGAAAACACACCTCTCTCTGATCCACAACGTGGTGAAGACCTGGATACGCCCTTGCAAGGTTACGTCAGGGCTGCAGGGAGGACCAAGTAGCACGACGAGCAATAGCCCAGCCTCAGTACCCCGCACACTGGTGGCTCCCGCCTATGACGTTAGGCGGTGAGACGACCGGTGAGAGGCCAAAAAATCTCGGGTTACGCAAGACATCATTGGAACCGGATCTGACAAACACACGCACAACACGCCATGGAGATTGTTTCCTAATATACACGTATAATGCCAGAACATTCTCCACAGACGCCGATCTTCACGTCCTTCTTGTAGCCGCAGATCACAATAAATTTCATGTAATGGCATTACAAGAAACAAAAATCAAGGAGACCGGCATACGCCAACTAAACAACTGGACCGTGTAGAAGGTGATCCGTGTAGAAGGTCCCGTCACGAAATGTCGGCGGCGTAGGCTTTGTCGTCCACTGTCCATCTCGTCGACTCATGCGAAATCCTTTCCCATCACATAGCCGTCCTCCGTCTTCAACTGTCACATGATGAGAAGACCACTATTATCAACTGCTACTCAGCGACCGACGCAGCTGATGAGTACGAATGAAATGCGTTGTACTATCAGTTTGAGGAAGTCATCCACAATGATAAAGTATATAAATTTGTTATTGGAGAATTCAACGCCAGAATAGGAAAGACCAACGACAGCGAATAGAGAATCGGAAATATTGAATTGGGAGAATGAAATGAGAATGGGAACCGTCCCAGAAAGCTGTCAAAAGCACGTCTCTTCCATTGAAACTCGTTTTTCCAGAAGAAAGCCGCCACTGGACATAGAAGTCTCCCAACGGCATGAATCATGCGGAGATCGACCAAATTATGATAAACAGAAGATGATGCCTACTTGATACATCGGTAGTCCCGTCATTCTGTACTGGTTCCGATTACCGCCTTCTACGCACGAAGATTCGATTCAGCCGCAAGCTGGAAAAGAACTCTCTTCATTGACAACGAGGAAAAAGTCTAGCTGTATACGACGAAAACATTGTGAACAAAGTCTTGTCTAAACGTGACTGGCAGATTAAAGAAGACCCAACCGAAGACTATGAGCTGCTTGTCGAGGGACTGAAAAGCTGTGCCGAATTCGTCTTAGTTCCCCAAGCAAGAAGATCGGATCGCATCTCCATCACTACTAAGGAGTTGCTCGAAAAGTGAAGAAAACTGAAGCTTGATCCTACTGCAACACGTTTAACATGGCTAGTAATAAATGCCAACTGTTTAAGACCTTTGCAGGAAGATCTACTATGGTACAAGCAGAAGAAACTACTGGAAGCAGCAGAGAAAAGAAGCGGTTTGAAAAAATTCCGTTGAGATTTGTGTGATTATAATGTTCCGCTGTCAGCCCTGATGAACGAAGATGAGATCGTCAAAACCTCTCGCCGTGATATGGATTTAATAGTGGAAACATTCTACACCAACCTTTTCCGTTTCACATTTCCCGATTCGGGCCCTAATATCCCCATTGGAAAAAAAACCACTAGGAATTCTTCCCTCGGAGGTTCGAGTTGCGAAAGAAAGTATGAAAAGAGGCACAGCTCCAGGACCAGACAATGTCACCGCCGATTTCCTTAGAGCTGGAGGCCACAATTTAAATGTACTTCTCGCAGATCATATGACAGCCTACCTTCAAAAAAAAATCCCAGACCAGTGGAGGACGTCGCGCACGGTCATCCTGCCTAAGAAAGGAGACCGAAAGGATCTTCGTAACTATTGTTCTATATGCTTGTTAAATGTACTCTACAAGCTTTTCACGAAGATTATCCTCTCGCGCATATCAAGGGCGTTGGATGAGGCGCAACCAGTCGAACAAGCAGGATTTCAAAAAGGATTTTGCTTCATAAACCACATCCAAACCGTGTCCAGGGTCATCGAAGTCTGTTGGAAATACCACTTGCCTCTAATCCCAACCTTTGTCGACTATGAAAAAGCATTTGACAGTGACGAAACGAATGCAATCCTATCAGCGCTTGTCGACCAAGGTGTGGACCCGCCCTACATAAGAACTCTGTCCGACTGTTATCGGAGCTGTACTACGAAAATACAGCTTTTCCATCTTACTATACACAGTGGAAACGGGGTTCCACAGGGCGAAACAATATCGCCAAAGCTGTTCAAATCCGCACTGCAGTGGATAATGAAGTCACTCGATTGGGATAAGAAGGGTATGCGTATTGATGGAAAATTTCTATCAGACTTTCGTTTTGCCGACGACATTGTCATCTTCTCAAGAAGTGTTAGCAAGCAAAGGCGATAATCAACGAGCTCAACGAAGCGGGGAAAAAGATCGAGCTTCGCAGAAATCGAAAGGAGACCCAGATCATGAAAAACACACGGTGCTAAGGCGAAAAAATTGTATGGCTCTCTCATTGCAGAGACCGCCTCGTACGTTTAAGTTGGGCGATCAATGAACATAGAAGACAACATGAAGGAGGAACTAGATAGAAGAAGGAAAGCAGCTTCGGCTGCATTCAGGCCTCTCAAAGGAGCCATCGACCAGCTGAAAGACCTGAGAATCCGCTCTCATCTCTTCGGTTCCTCGGTCCTCCCAGTGCTCTGTTATGATTCACAGACGTGTATTGATACTTAAACAACGTCAATAATTCTTCACAGTACTCACAGAGCGCTTCAGCGATGTCTTCTGAAATATAGCCGGTACTCTCAATATCTAGCCGGAATGCGAAGCTCAGAGCTTCGAAATCTGTCACATCTTCGAGGAGGTTTGGATGAATCTCAAAAGTCCAAAGATGAACCGGAAAAACAGAGCGACAAAGAGAGAGAGAGAGAGAGAAGGAGAGAAAGGTAGAGGAAGAGAGAGAAAGAGAAAGAGGA
>MQTX01000048.1:185155-243932 GCA_009735665.1 Angiostrongylus cantonensis
TATATATATATATATCCCAAGTTCCTTATAAGTTATGTAACGACATGATGTCTGGTATTTCGTCGTTCCACCACGACTCCACAATTGGCAAAAAGAGAAATGATCGACGGCACAGGAGACAACGTCTCGCCAAAACAGCTATTCAGCTCCCATGTAAAGACGTGGATTTGAAAAAATGGGAGCGAGTGTCGATGACAGGTGGTCGCAATGTGTACAGTGCACGTCGTTTCCACAAATGAACAACGAGAGGGATACGTATCGAACTCGATAACACGAGCTTGAAGATCTCTTTCTAAGATTCTTAGAAGACATGCTCATAAAAAACAGATTACTTCTTAGCGAAAATCGCAATTTATTTTAAACAGAAAACATCTTTGAATAAATCTAATTTTCTACATCTCAACTGGAAAATGGGGAAATTAGCTTGCTATGTAACAATTACAGAACTTAGAATAAGAAAATGAGAATGCTGACAGCACGCACGTCTTTGAATCCACAGTTCTTCAAAAGTCATCAGCTATCAGGTTTTATTGTGATAATTCGCTACAAAATCTCTGGTCTAAGGCTTTCATATGTCAACCATTAGTAGACGCTGATTCAGCGAAAGTTGAAAATACCGTTCCCGCTCTCTTGAATAGAAATGGAGTACATCAGCAGAAGGAGGTGTCCTCAGCAAACGTGTTATCCCTCAACTTTTTAGTTGCTACAGAATTTCAGCAGCTTCTTGCTGTCGGCTTTCTATGCTCAACCTGTAGTGCAGTTGTGATAAGCAGATAAGAATTGGACAAAATGCAGAAGTAGACCTAAACATGCCTGCTTCTGTTGGCTAATAATGTTTTTCACATTTTAGCTATTGACGTCGCTTAGTACTTACTTGCCTACTTAGACAAGACCCATCAGTTCTTCTTAGCTATTGCCTCACCAGATCTTCGCAGCAGGCTGCAGTGTTAACACGTTCCTAGTTGTTCGTTGTGGATAAGTGGAGGTCTTCCACCTTCTAAGCTGGAGTTTGTCTCCAACGACACCATTTCTGCGATCAGCTGGCCAATTTTTATGAACCACTAGTGGAGAAAATAACAACGAAATAGAGCATTAGAATAACTGGGGCAAAAATCATGCATCACAGTGTGACGTTCATCAGACATTTTTCTTTGTGGATTTTTTCAATGTTTCCTTGGATTCTATCTAGTTGGATTGTATTTATGATGTTTTAGGCGATTCAACAACGACTTCTACGAGCTTCTGAACAAGTATCAGCGAGGGCAAAAGTGAGTGACTTACAGTACATATTGCCACATTAGTTATGTATTCTATGAGGAAAACTGCCAGCGATACTTCCTTCCCTCTTCTCCACCATAATGCAGTTTTATGAGAGCTAATGCTTCGTAACTCGGAAACAAGCTGTAGAGCTGTTTTCAATTTGTTTTTGAAACAGAAACGAACTTTTGTTGTTGCGTCTCTGCATGCATGATGATTAAAGCTTCAAACAGCTTTAAAATTACAGTAAGCACCTTCTAAGGAGTTTTAGTGCTAATCATATGAGTGTGAACAACTGAACTTATACGTGCTCTAGTTGCATTCTACAAATAAGTGGAAACGAAAAGTCTCACAGAATTTTAACCGATAATTCATAACGAGGCAGCAGAATTCAGCAAAACGAAGGACCTTATGAAGACCATCTTGGCAGTCAACAGTTGTCCTGTGCGAAAATCTGACCCTCATCGTAGTAGCAACGTAGCGAATTATTTGACGTCGCTAATTCGTCTTCATTATTTCGCAGTTCCCAGCGTGCGTTGCCAAAATTCATTCATTTGCAGTTCACTGGGTTTCGAAGCACTTTCTGGAGCCATTAGTGGTGCTATCATGAAGTGCTTACGATTAAACATGATAAACTTTTTTTGCCGCTGTGAGGGGAAAAATTAAGCCTAAAGCGAGCAGAACCCACTGGGCTACTCTTGCACGCGACAGGGAAAAATGGATGATTTACTGGCGCCCGCCGAGTCACTCGACGATCAACGGGGCTACATGTGATACAGGTGACAGGTGAACTAACGTGAACACCTGTATTGCCTCTAGTCGTTCTTCTGCTACACTCTTGAACACTAAGGAAACGAAAAGAACCAAGGATTCCGTACAAAGCTCACTCAACACCTGTTTCTTGATAGGGCAGTGTCAGCGATTGTTTTCTGAGCTGTACTCTGTCGACTAGGTCTACATATAGGTCGCTTGTCAGGTTCACTAAAGTCGACGAAAATCTCACACACTGGAAGCAAAAACCAATGGGATTATACCACACATTTTCTCCATTCATTTGATTGCTGACCAGTAGCCGACCCGAAATCACGCATCTACGCCGAAAATGACGAAGACAGTTCGGCTACTCCCTGCCTCAAAAGCAGACTGTGGCCACGCTTTACTTCTCCCTTAACCACTGCGGTTACTAAGTAAAAAATTCACAATCTTGGAACATGCTTGGTTTTCCTGTTATAATAGTTTTTATTTAAAAATGTTCTATAGTGATCAAACTTTGGTGATCAAATTTTACTACAATTTCCATATTTTTCTGTTAATGTTGAAATAGCAACTCTGCTACATCCAACTTATTTGTAATACCTATCTACCGTCTGCGGCTACCTCAAACAAGGAGGTAACCTTCTTTTCCAAGAAAACATTAGGCAATCGATAATTGCTCGAAGAGGGAGCGAGTAGCGCAATGGTAATGACCCCATTCATTGATTGCCCATGGATCAAACGAAACCCATGGACCCAAGCCCTACAAACCTCTCATTCCTCTGGGGTTGGAAAATTGGTGAATGAATTGTCTCGGGCAAGCTGACTTCTCCTTATATGCGCGATATCGCCCCAGAACGGCTTTCTCAGTGTTCCAGGAGATTCTACTCAACATTGAATGACATTCGTGGAGTAGATGAAAGAATCCTCAATTGGCAGCCGAAGCCACACGCAGAAAGGTTCGATGGCCTTGGTGGATGATGAGTGAGAGGAAACGAATCCAATGCGAAAAATGCTAGGATCCGCACAGTGTAGCACATGTGATGTCGACTCATGTATTATTAAAAAATGATTAAAAAGGCTTTGGGATACTTTCAGATAATCTAATAAGCATGTGGATTGTCTAGACTTTTGCACAATTATGAAGGTTCACTGATAACAGTGGTTCTTACTTTGATTACCAAAATTGATTTTCATTGGAAATAATATAGCATTCACAGCATTCCGTAAGAGTCGGATATATTATTCTGAGCAACCTGCAGGTGCGTCCATGGATAACAACGGTACTAATGAATATTTACCACTAACACCTGTAATTCCTATAGCCATTGAGTAAATCAAGCATGTTTTTCATCCTTAAGTTGCGTGAGAGCTCCAAAAACACGACTTTTTGAGAAACCGCTAGGAGTAATATCACAACTATCTTATTAGCCTTATTCTTCTTAGACGAGACTTCTTCCTGAAAAGTAAGACTATTCCAAGAGCTGGCTTGATTCTGCTGAAAATGGATCTCCGTCTTATGTAGCAGTTTGACTCCTATGAGAAAACGCACACTTTCCCACCAGTAACGACGAGACTCTAAACACTGCGTTTAAAATTAAATATTATAATGATAATAATAATAACGCAAATCAGATTAGTGAATGCTGCATTCGAGCAGTGAGGTGGAGGCAGCGCTCGTAAAGTAGATGTGTTGGCCGCTCATGTACGATGTAGAACAAGAAAACACTCGGGTAAACACGCATTCAAACTTGATATTAACTTAGACAGTTTAACGTCTCAATTAAATTTTTAAAAAAAGACGGGAATCACATTGCTAGCGATTCCATTCATCGCGAGTGTGGTTCTGGTTTAACCCCAACCCTGGGTCACCAATTTCGTGGTCAGCAAATAGGTGCCAGACTGTGTACTGGGAACGGGTTACTCCCCGCATACAGGTGGGGGCTATTACGGCTATCCTAAAGCTCCAAAAAAAATCGACTTGACCAGCATTCATAAGAAAGATGAAACCCTCAAAGACAAGCCGATTTTTAATGCTAATAGTGCGGAGATCCTCCTAGATGATGGATGAGAGAAAACGGATCGAATGGAAGAAATGAAAAAACCGCAGAGTAGATGTCGAGATGGGTCGTGTAAAATTTTAAAAAGTCAATTGATTGTGTAATAATCCTCAGAACCGACTTTTTGTTAACCTCGGCATTGATTGATAATTTATTTTTTTTCAATAAGCAGACACGAGATTATTATTATAGAATCTATTAGGATACAATAGCTGACCTTTCGGCGGTTTTGCCTTCTTCAGAACAGTGTAATAATTATTTTCAATAAGCAGACACGAGATTATTATTATAGAATCTATTAGGATACAATAGCTGACCTTTCGGCGGTTTCGCCTTCTTCAGAACAGTGTAATAATTTACTGAACTAGTCTCTTATATAATACAGATGTAAATTAACGAAGACTATGCTATTCCGTTCAAAGATTCTGAGGCTTAATAATTCAGAAGACGGATTTTCTACAAATCTCGACATAAATAGCCGATATATGTAAATAGGGCGCGTGTGGCGCAGTGGTTGGAGGCGCCACTGCGGCACGCACGTGGAATCGATTTCTGCGCCTATGGCACACCAAGCCTTCCAACCCCCTGGGGTCGGCAAATTGGTACCAAACTTGTCTGGGAGGATAGCAGCACTGGCTCGATACATCGACAGGCCACCGGGAGTCATTGCAAAGGCCAGATATGCATTCAATCACCTCCACGGGTCGAATGCATGGCGCATCCCTCAGGGATTGATCAACGCCGAGAGTTTTAGACCTTTTTTATACGTATATAAATTTAAAACGCCCTTGTTGAACAGAGCAGAGGTTAGTATCATTTGCTTTCGTTGTCGTGATTCTGTGGTGGCCGACGTTTCGGCGACTTCGCCTTCTTCAGAGCCTTCAGGTATGTTATGCAACGATACCCATATAACTTGGTGAATTACCTACAGTAGTAATGAGGATGTAGTATACAAATTATCGTCATTTTGTTTAAAAACTGTTCACCGTTTTGTTTCCTGTGGGACCGTCCTTGTGTTATTCACATGGGATGACAATTGATGCACACCCAGATCAAAGGAATCCATTTGAAAAAAGAGTAAGTTCACGTGCGAGAGGGAAGCATTCGTCTCTCTGGCTCATCTCTGAAGTTTTGAAGTTTATGGAAAACGCTTCGAGAGTCTTGCGCGTTGATGTTTCGTAAAGTTCAATAGAAAGAGAATAAACTTTTTTAGTTAATTTCTCAATTTTTTCCAAACCACAAGCATTTTAATGCAACTATTTCCTGTGAAATAAGGCTCGTCACATCCTCAGCAGCTTTTCCTTTCGTATCCCAATATTGACTCCATATCATCAAAACCTGCAACTGCATGGAGGCTAGTGAGAAACAATAAGCCTCACGAAGTCCACCGAATCCATTTGGGATTTACTAACGCCACACAATAAATGACTGTACGCGCTTTGGTAGCCCGGCCGTTCCCAATTTAGTCGGGTATTGTTAAATAACAATCTGTGCACATGAACCACTTAACATTCTTAATCATTAATAGGAGTTTGCTTGCAAATATAATAATGTGCTTGTTCTTCAAGCATGGAGAAATGCGACAATTTTCAATTGGCACAACAGCTAGTAATCGCGTCAAGAGATCGACTTTCCTGGATTGAGCATTACTTTGTACATGACAGTTTCGTAAATGGACTAGTATATTCAAGGAATTTACTAATAAGCTTTATTAAATGCTTGGAAGATATTTTTTAAAAAAATTATTTTTTGCCTCTCTGTTCTTCAAGTCGACCAAGGAAAGCTATTGCAGTGCCAGTTCGAAGAAATGTCCCCAAAACTTATGCGTCACGTTGTATGTTACCTTCTGAAAGTTCAACTTGGAATAGAAAACATATAGAGAGATACAATTCCAGCACCGGATACGATCAAGGCTGATTTTTTTTTCGCTTATGAAACTGCGTGCTGTTTTTGAAACGCATATGCTTTGATTTCACAAGAAAACGTGCTCAACCCAGTTGAGAAACCTCGAGCACGGTCATCTTACTGAGGCGGGGTGGCTCATGGACTGTCCGAAAATGCCGTCAGATTTTCTTGTTGAACATAGTATAGTTTACATGTTCTTCACGAAGATTATTCTTTCTCGAATATCATCTAGTTGAGGGAGAACAAATTTGAGCAGTTTGCTGATAAGGATCGTGCTGCGTAGAACACATCCAAACGAATCACGCAGGTATATTGTGACTTTTATCGCTTGTCTTATGATCTCAGTATTTTCCACCTTAAGAAGTATTTGACATTGTCGAAATAAATGCAGTATCAGCGCTCGTCGACGAGAGAATGGATATCCTACGTAAAAACTCTGACTGCCCTTTAACTTCTTGGTACCACGAACAGACAACTTTTATGTCGTATTCTTATCATTCTCGTAGGAGGACAGGTGCGATGACGGTGGTGTCTCTCAAAGCTTTTACGGTTGTATCATTGTGTACAACGAATTTGGTTGATTGTCACAGAAAGGGTATATAGTTGACAACAAATTCTTACCAAAACCTAGTTTTATCGATGGCATCTATAAGAGAGCACTAGTGAAGAAGTAACAACGACCAATGAGCTCAACGAGGCGAAAAAAAATTTATTGGACTACGCATGAATAGGCAGAAGATCCAATTCATAAAAGCCTATGTTGCGAACTGAGCCATGGGCTGAATTAAAACCTCTCAGGGAATTCACCTTTCACCAAACGAACCCAGAAATTCACGCTAATTTTTTTCGAACGCTTCTTGCTTCGAAGCTGAGGCATCGGCTGATATTCAATCACTTTGCGTGCACTCCACAGACCACTTGAATATTCTGAAATCTAGCCGGCACTCATAAAGTCTACCGGGAATTCGCAGCTCAGACCTTCGACGACTACTTATTCTGCCTTCGAGAAAAAGAGTACACTTCGATGGCGAGACAGTGATAGATCGGTCTAATAATCAGAATGGCAGAAAACAGATGAGTGAAAAAAAACCTGAGGGTGGGCACCAAGAGAGCATTAATTATGTGTGCTTATTTATGCATATACATTCACATATATATACATATATATTACATACCGAAAAACATGAGCATATACTTGCATATATATATATATATATGTATATATAACGACATGACATATAGATAATCTATTTTTGCCAACAAGCTTCAGGCTTGCTGTACTTCGCTACATCGTTCGTCTGATCTTCTGGAGGTGACGAATTCTCCAAAGGTCTTTTCGTTAGTGAGTTAGATAGGGTCATTGAAGGCTTTCTTTGTCAGCATGAATGAGAAAGTGGCAGTTGATTGGCGACAGCTCAGTGCTGCTTTTGGCAAAACTTCGTAGTTTAAACGTTCAACCTCAACAGAGTCACTTGTGGAGCTTCTGAAGAAACAAACACAGTGATGTCGAGTTATCCTCAAAACTCAGACGCCAGATCAGATTGGAAATCGTGACTACCTTTTTCGGCAGCTCAGGCAGTTCTACTACACACTGCCTTTGCTTTGTGTTTCTCTCACCCAGTCTTTTATTCGAACGGTGTCTTTAGCAATCAGCCGTCAACAGCAGTGGTCTTGGAAGCACAAATCGGCACTGAAACCAGCTAAGCTGAGGCTGTAGTCGAAATCATGATGTACAACGTTTTTATTTGCCACGTACAATTTATTTTATAAAAGGCAGTAAATAAAAACTAATACATTCTAACAGAACGTTTATGTGCAAAAGAAATAACGTCTTCTATTCACCACTTCTAGACACATTTTTTGGTCTTTAACACATTAGTTCAATTTTTAACCCAATTCATCGGTTTTGAGTTAGAGTACTTCCACTCTATTATTAAGGAACACGGTGGCAGACTAATCAGATTTCAAACTCCTTGATACTTCATTGTTTTCCGGTTCCAATTCAGCAATGGGAAATGTTTAGGAGCATCATCGTTGACCACTCTAAAGCAATGATTCTTCAACAAACGGCGGAGCATGATGAATAAATGTGCCATACTTGTTGTAAAAAATAAGCACAAAGCGCACTTCGAAGCTATAATCCCTTTGATTTTTCATCGTTCACTTTTTATTTTCTGCCTTCTATAATTTTTATGGCGGAGTATTAAGCGAAACACAACCACAAGATTGCTGAGATATTTGCGGAACTCCGAACCGTAGGCGTCTGCGATGGGAAACGAAGGCGTTACTGTCCTTTCTGGGGAGTAACGCGTTCACCACCTCATCATGCAGGTCCTTCTTTTCGCCTGCCTCTCAGCTAGTTCTGTCGATCAGTGCCATCAGCAATCACCCGTCAACGGGACTAATCTGGACCGAAAACGGAAACGAAGGACCAGCATGATGTAGTGATGAACGCGCTAACCCCGAAAAGGGTAATAGCGCCCTCGTTCCCCACCGCAGACATCTGCGGTCCGGAGCTTTGCATATATTTCAGCAATCTTGTGGTTGTTACGAGAGTGAGGAAATAAAAAATAAACATTGTGAATTCAACTACAGCCTCAGCTTAACTAGGTTCAACGGCGATGTGAGCTGCCCGGATCAATCATGTTGACGAGTGATTGCTGATGGCACTGATCAATAGAACTAGCTGAGAGACAGGCCAAGCGAAGGACCTTCATTGTGTGGTGGTGAACGCGTTCCTCCCAGGAAAGGACAATAGCGCCCTCGTTCCTCACCGTAGACGCTTTTGGCTTTTCTTCACTTGATTCCGAAACTATAAGTAGCAGGTACATAGGTACATATTTTAACAGTTCCCAAAAACGACTTTCTGTTAACCTCGGCATTGGATTATAAATCTTTCGGGCTCTTCTTCAGAAATCACGAGGTTGTTATTAGACTCTACCTTTTACTTCCTTACAATAACAACATACAACACAACGGTGGCTGGCGTTTCGGCAGTGTCGCCTTCATCAGAGCCTGGGACGGCACACTAATACGACAAGGTCAAACGCTACAACAGCACAAACAGAAAGATGAAAATCTAAACAATTACTACACGATCACCTGCTTCTCGAAAAACCCACCGTTCTTATCTGCCATCCACCAAGGAAGAACAGCCGCTTAGGGTCGCACATAGTCGATTACTGCACTACCCTACATCAAAAATCATTTCTGAGATACGGGTCTAGATCTAGATTACTCAAATTTTCACCTTTCTGCTTGTGCAGTTGAAGCGTTTGACCTAGTGAATCACACATTAGTGTACCCTTCCGGGTCTGAAGAAGGCGATACTGCCGAAACGTCAGCTGCTGCGATTGTGCTGTATGTGTGTTATTGTATGGAAGTAAACGTATGCTGTCTAACAACCTCGCGATTGCTGAGAGAGAAAACGACGAATTCATAGCACAGATAGAGTTAAAACAAGGTTAACAGAAAGGCAAAGTAAGAGTTTCGCTTGGTATGCTGGGCAGCACGTGAGCCCCGAAAGAAAATAGTTGGAAACTCGAATCCCGGCTGAGGTTCCGACTTTTGCTCATATCTCAGTATCATTATGGTTATAAATGCGTTGTTTTCTTGTTCAGCAATCGCGAGGTTGTTATACAGCATACATTTACTTCCATAGAAAAACACAATACAATACAACACAACAGTAGTTTCGGCAGTATCGCCTTCTTTAGAGCCGCTTTTTTACATGACTTCCAATGAGGAAGGTTAGAACAGCTGATTATAGTCGCATCTGGTTGATGACTCTTGGATCTGAAGAAGGCGGTACTGCCGAAACGTCAGCTACCGTTGTGTTGTATGTGTTCTTCTTGTAAGGAAGCTGCTTAACTAGGCTCGTACAAGACATAGAGACATAACGGAGAAGATTTCGAAGTAGAAGCGACAAACCTCGCGCAGGAATCTGAAAACTTCGGCGCGTAAAAGTCTTGAAGGATTTGCATGAACTCCAAAAATTTAATAATGGACCTCAAGGAGGAGCGTTCTGTGACTGACGTTTAATATGGCGCCGTATCTCCTGACGATTTTTTGATCTGAGCCAAGAAGATTTTACACCCATGTAAAACTCTGGGTGGCGGGCCTTCAATATTAACTGGAGGATTCATGAACGACTAAATTTTGAGTGTTCAAGGTCAGTTGCGGTAATGCTAGTGTATGACTGAGTGGATCGCGTTCCAGTTCAACTCTTCCAGGATCGGAAGAAGACGAAATCGGCGAAACGTCAGCCACTATTGCAATGAATAAATCTCGCTGTTAGCAATCACGAGTTTGCTCAACAGAAAAACAATGGATTTGATCAGTTCCGGGGTTAAAAGAAAGTCAGTCGCGGGATTCGCAATACAGGCAAATATGAAGTGAAAATGGAATATTTAATTTTTTTAATTTTACATGACTCGCCTTCACGTCTACTTTGCGGATTCCAGCACTTCTCACATTCGATTCGTTTCCCCGCATCCATCGTCCACAAGGATATTCCAAGGTTTTACGTGTGCCTTCGGCTGCTGCTTGAGGGCTTTGATTAGATCTCAAATGTCGTAGAATAATGGTCGAGTCGATTCTTTCTGGAGTCCTGGAATAGCCAGGCTGGGGCGTTTTCAGTTTGATTGCAAAGAGTGATTTTTTCCCGAACAGGTCCGGCACCAATTTTCCGACTCCACAGGTATGAGAGGCTTGGTTGACCCGGAGCTGAATCGAACTAGCACCGTGCTCGTGACGACGGTCTTCACTACCACTGTGCTATCCACCATTGAATAATTAATTATTTCTTAAAAACTGTGTTGCACACTGCGACAATATATATAAGTATATATATATATATATAAGTATACGTGTATATATATATATATACATACATGTAAGTATATATACATATATAATCTTTGGAAAGTGTCAGTAAGAATCACCAATCTATCATCAATAATAGAAGTTCTATCGGCTTAGAAGCCTATTCGTTGGCAACTTTTGTTCAGAATCCCATTTCTGACGCTTAGACCATTTAGTTAGTTCACATAGGCATCCGTTCTTTCGAAACATTTTCTGGAACATTTTATAACAAGAGTGTCAAAGAATGTGGTCGCCACGGTGGAGGTTACAACTAATGGAACCGGTAGAGGTAGATTAACGAAATTCAAGCCAGTATCCTCCTTCCAATAGGAGGATGATTTGTTGACGACCACCGAGACTATCAATGCCACAAACAGTAGGCTTCTGATTCAAGGACATCGACGAGAGCGGCACTATCTGAGAAAAATGCGTCGATCTTGACAGTTGGGTATGTCTAACAGAGGCCTACCCTCACAATCCGACAAGTCTCTGTGAGTCCTCGTCTAAGAGTAGCTCACTACTGTTTCAGCCAGTTCTGTGATGAAAGGCGTTCTTTTAAAATTAAAGATTGTAGTTGAAAGCCTGCTCAGGTCAGCTAAGAAAACAACGCCTGCAGCATGCTATCGCCCACAGGTAACTCAACGGAAGCCAGCTCCAAACAATCACAAGCCAATGAAGACATTCCTCTCGGACTTGCAAGCTCTGATCTCCGGAATGTTGCTGGAGCTGAACCAGACGAAAGAAACATCACTAACTATTGAGCAAAGCAACTTTGAATGTTCGTCCTTACCTGAAGATAGAACTACAGAATGAACCCACAATCCGCCTTTTGTTAGACAACGCTCAGCTTTACATCGTAAAGTTGACTTAAAACCATAGATGATTTAAGCGAGACAATCGTACTTCACCCATCGCAATGTCTGGATATGATACTGCTAGAATGTCACCTTTCCGGAATTTCAGAGGGCCCTTTGCGAAAAGAAGCCAGTGGCAGCGACACGCTATAATGGAGCAATCCTGGTATTACCGGTAAAGTCAACTCAGCAGGCATTTAACAATGCTGGAAAAAGGACAAAATTCTGAGAGAGTAACCTAAACCACTCGCAAATCCAAGATCTTCGTGGATGGCGAGCCTAAGAATGAAAAAAGGAAGAGCTGGGATTTACAAAATGTATGAAAACAATTCACAAAAAATAAATATGATGCTTTTCACATCAGTTAAAAACTCGATTCCTCAGTTGCTGGCATCCGATTTCCATCTGCACATAAACCAGTGAAGACTTACACGAAAGATTGGCGTAATGGAGCGCAATTTAGCAGTCGAAAAACATTACTACACCCTAATGCTAAACAAGCTGTTCATGCCGATGCAAATGATTCACTGTTCCAGTTTATTTAACTGTTTCCAATCTTGACCTTACAGAATCTTTTCCGGTGCGATTAGTGAAAATTTGTTATTCTTATGTTTACAAGTCAGTCAGCATAAGACAGTTCGAATAACTGAACAATTTTTTTAGGAGAATATCGTTTTACTACGATTTTGTCGACCAAGATCCCAGAAGTTCTCGAAGGCAAGTTCAAAGTCTGCAGAAACAGTTAAACTTGAAAATTTTGTAGATATTCCAATGCTTGAGATCTCATCGGTGCGGTGATGACCACCAAATAATTTTCAACCACATAGTGCTTAGACGACTAAGATCTATTGCCGTACATGAGCAAATGTCCTTCATAAGCAAATAGTGCTGTTTACAAAGGACAAGCAACCAGGTTCTGATCAATTCCGGAAGGCTGCGCCATGCATTGGACAACACTGAACATCGAACAGACACTTGCATACATGTTTGGCCTGCAAATATGAGTTCGTATTTTCAAGCTCTCAGAAAACTGTGCTGCCAGTTTGGAGCTGACAGAGAATGGGAGCTTGATCCACTCAAGGTGCTTGGTCGAGCAAAACAGTATGCATTTGCTGCAGGAGCCGTCACAACTATCTTGAGAAAGTTGCGAATCTGTTCATTTTGCAATTAACGTCCAAGTTTTTCGATGTTTTTTTTTCCTCTCGAGCTTAACTTGTTTAATGTGTGATACAACCGCAATGGTGCTGAGACATTTGCAAAACTCCGAACCGCAGGTGACTGGAGTGGGAAATAAGCGAGCTATTACCCTCTCGGGAGCTAATGCGCTCACCACCAGACCATGCGGGTCCTTCGTTTCGTCTGTCTCTCAGTTAGTTCTATTGATCACTTTCACTAGCAAGGAAATTTATTTGTGGAATCTACATCGGCAAAGAAACTGGTTGTGTGAAAAAAACACCTCTGTGTGGGATTTCGATTATAGTTTGTGTCTGTGTGCGTCACAATTCGTCAAATTTGTAATTTCAGATTCGATCAACATGAAATGGCACCAAAAATTTAACAGTTTCTATACTACCCAACGCTTCCATATCGGGACATTTATGGCACCACAGAAGTGAGGAGCCAGGTTTTCCTCTTTTTTGACATCAATCGATAGTTTGCCGGGCTTTATCCTAAAGGCCGTTATACTAATGGCTGGCTTATCTCCCTTCCTTAGAGTACATGTGGATCTTACTTGATTGAATAAAGCGGACTTCGCATCAATTCCTTTGTGCCTATTAGTCATTTGATTGTGGGCTTATTGATAAATAGACATGCAAAATTAAGTTCCTACAACGTGGAAGCATAACCACCAACAAGCGCATCGATACATTTACGTGCACGTAGAAGACGCGTGCAAATTCGGCGCAATAGGATAACACCTTATCCAGCAATTTTTAATTCTGTCCATAGACTAACTTCTTCTTTAGCATGCTTAATGGTTTTCTAAAACTCTTCGTTTAAAAATTTGTTATACAGCTAAATATTACAACTCCAGCTTTTGCAAGTGACGTTACAACAATGCTGCAGTGTTCGAAGTACTGATGACTGATGAACTGATGAAGAATCAAGCGAAATAACAAATAAGAGCTCACAACAGTGACATAAAAGATATAATTGTTATTACGCAAAATAGACTGCTAAATCATTATAGGCTATAAGAACAAAGATTTTTTAAGAAGGTTCAATTCATAAGTAAACTCTCATTCAGACGTTTCATCAGTCCACACACATTGTGTGGGACATAGCAATTCCTCCACTAGCTGCCTTGTTCGGCAATATCCGCACAGATAGTCACAATCGCGTGTGTGTAAGTCCGCATATTAAGTATTTATTTATTTCCTTGACCATTGTGGAGATTAGAGGAAGCCCGGATTTGTAACATCCAACAACAGCACCCTACGGACCCCCGTCATAGAAAGCTCCCTTGCCGGTAGTTGGCGAGGCAACGGGGCGCGTCCCCGAATGTATGATCGTGGATTCCCGGACCAAAAGTGACCACATGCCTTTGTGAAACCCAGGTGGATCCATGGGACAGACTGTCTTTACAAAGACATATACAGGCATGAGTGCGTAGGACTATTCTCGTTTATGCGGATTGTATTATACGAATCAATTCGAAACGAGGCTTGCAATCAACTAACTGGGAGGCTGTTAGGAGTGGCGTCTAACAAATAAGCTCCTCTTGAGAGACTCACAAGCTACTAATGGATATATCCATTCCCCAACGTCATAGCTCAGCAAGATATACACGCCTACCAAAAGCCAAACACTGCAAAATAAGCGGGCCTCATTCCCCTGTTCTCAAAACAGCCCCCGATAGAGCAGTGTTAGGAAGCACGAGTACGGAGAGGCCGCTTAGATCTCAGAACCATTCTGGGCTGCCCTAGTTTTGATGGAACAACGTAACTATAATTATATAATCTGTACCTATAACGCACGCTTTCGACTGCGCGACTGCGCGCACGCACGCGCAGTCGAAAGGACGATGCTAGGAGTATCCCGTTTCACACAAGTAGGGGATGAATCCGAAGCCCCGATCTACGTCAACAATCGAAAATCAAAGTTGCCGTTCTATACGCCAAACAGTCGAAGATAAGGTGGACCGGACACGTAATGCGTATGAATGATAACCGATGGACAAGGGCTGTTAGTGACTGGATTCCTCGGAATGTCAAACGCACTGCAGGGAGACGACCGACCCGATGGTCAGAGTTCTTCACGAAAAGCCTAGAAGAAAGATATGATGCTCGACGAGTCCCTAAAGCGAGGAGAACCCACTGGGCTACTCTTGCACGCGAGAGGGAAAAATGGGGGATTTACTGGCGCGCGCTCGAGTCACTCGGCAATCAACAGGACTACAGGTGATACAGGTGATACAGGTGATAACGCACGCTCACCCGCATTTAAGTCCTTGAAAGAGGACTTGACCACGCAGCCGAATAGGATAATACAAGACATCGACGGACTAGCTGAGGCAAGAAGACGCCGTCTATTCAAAGGCGTCAATAACACAGAAGATGAATTGTTCCTCTAAATGTGAGCTAGTAGAGTAGTTGGTGGTGTCAGCATTCACGTCAACAAGTTTGGCCATGAACATCAATATACTCGAACAACGAGCAGTAGAATCGGAAGCTTACGGTTGAAGAGATGTGGAACAATACTGGCTTTTACAATCTTCTTCATTCACGGATTGACAATAAGCCATGACGAAGACGAGGTATAAACGTCCTACATAGACTTGAAGAAGTTCTGTAGAAAAGACCATGCATTCTTTAAGGTCATGGTTGAGGATTTTAACCGTAAGATTGGATACAGAAAAACGTCACGTTGAGACCCACGGATTAGAATCGAACGAGCACGGTGAGCGCCTGCTAGAGTTTATCATAACGACCTAGACCATTTATGCTAACTCATAACTCTAAAAGGCCCAGCATCAACGCTAGACGTGCGAGTCGTCCAATGGATAATACCATAATGAAAAAACATCGTTCACATCGTTGTAAATCGAAGGTTTTGCCTAACCGATGTCGTTGTTGTCCCAAAATTTTAGACAGAATCGGACCATCGCCTCCTTCGCACAATATTCCATTTATCATGGAAAGAACAGAATGCCGCAAAGTTGGAAAGACGAACTACCAAACCACCATGAAATAGGGGTTTATCTGAATAAATAGTCGGCTCTGGAAAAGATCCCGCTGTTGGTCACACTGACGAGGAACCCAACGGGCCTTCCCGACATCCTCGCCCTAGTGTTAAAAATCTGCGAGTTCAAAACTCACCAAGAGACTTCTGTCTCTAGAAACACTCGAGCTGATACTCCAACGTGGAATCACTTGAGCCACAACGAACCGGTAACTCACTTCCGAGCTTGTAAATCAATGCAGATAGGCGATAAAAGATTTAAAGGGAGAAGAGCACCAGTTATGGTCGAGGATGCAAAAGCTGGGAAATGCAACCAGAAAACCCACCGAAACTGTGGTAATTATAACACCAAGATGATTTCATGCCGACACCCAGACAGAACAGCTACCACTTCCAGAAAAGAAATGGAGAAAACCATTCACTGCGGTCGCACTCGATTCCCTTCAGCAGCCTAGTCCTTCTGCGCTCATATGAAAAAGGAGAATGGATATATCGTCCCACCGGCTCTCCTTTCCGAAATACTACACACTATTTCGCCGCTTAGGAATCGAGCAATACCTGGTCCTGAGAGGATAAGACGTGAATGTCTGAAGAACTTTTCGCCTGCCCTCATCAACACACTGTTCACACGTTGCCTGCCAGAATGTAAAGTTCACATTCAATGGAAGACCAGCAAGACTCTGTTAGTGTTCCAGAAGAGTGGGTTCCACGAATTGAGCGAATATCGCCCAATCTCCGTACTGCCTGTCGTCTACAAACTTTTCAATCTTAAACAAAAATGACAGAACACCGGGCGAGGGGCAGCCATGTGAACAACCACGGTTTCCAAAAGGATATAGTAGGTTAGATCATATCGACACGATCATAAGATTTATAGTAGGATTGCGAGAGTACAAAAGGCGGCTCCGTCTCATTTTCATCGATGTAGAGAAGGCTTCTAACTCAGTTGGAATGGAAATAGTCATGGAAACCTTGGACAGTCAAGGTGTTCCTCCTCACTAGGTGAAGATTCTACGCGAGCTGTTTAAAAATTTCACAATAAAGATATCACGTTTATACAACGATATTAACATCGATGTCGAAAGATGAGATAGGCGAGGCGATACGATATCGCCAAAATTATTTACTGCCACCCTCCAGAACGTCATGCGAACGTTGGAATGGGATAATATGGGAGTGAAAATCGATGGTCGGCAGATACATCACCTTCGCCTTGCTGATGATATCGTCCTTATAACGCCAGACATTAGCCAAGCGGAACGTATGCTTGCGGACTTCGATAAAGTGTGTGGAAAGGTTGGTATCCTACTAAATCTCAAAAAAACGATGTTCATGAAGAACGGATTGGTTTCGTTTGCCCCATTCACGGTCAACGGAACGAATATCTTCGAATGCTCCAGTTATGTCTATCTAGGTCGGGAAATCAATATGATGAACGACTTAGCTCCAGAACTGAGCAGAAGGAAACGAGCGGCTTGGGGAGCTTTCAAGAGCATCGGGGATGTAGTGAAGAGAACAAAGAGCACCCGACCCCGTTCCCACCTTTTCGGCTCCATGATACTTACTACCTTAGCGCATGCGTCAGAAACCTGGTCTCTGCGTAAGCAGGATGAAAGGTCGCTCACTATTATGTAATCAAAAAAAAACTATGATATAATGTGAAAGAAGCTAGTTATGTCGCCACTAGTAATTCGATGTTTGTTTTCGTCAAAATGGTACGAGACATTTCTGACAAGGACTCTCTCCAATTCAGAAAGGCTTCCAACTGCCGGCCGTGAAGACAGAGGAATTTATTACAGCTAACCCAGGTTTCGAAGGAGAGACTTCTCGACAGATATTTAAGTAAATTCATGGGAAACAGAAATCGTCTTCGACAAAAACCCAACCCACATGAAAAAATTCGAAGACAGAAGATGACGGCAGCGAGGAAACGAGGAAAATAAAGAGTTGCTGTGATCCACACAATATACAATGTCAGCTCATGTAAGCAATAGCAAAACATAGTGCTGTATTCGGGTTAAGAAATAATTCAACGAGAACCTTGTTATTCAGCAGCTTCACCGTAACCTACTACATAACTCATGAATAAGGTAAGAAAAACACATTCTATTTGTAATTCCCTTGACCGACCTTCCATTAACCTCGGCACTGAACAATAGTTCTTTATACTCTTGCTGAGCAAACATGAGGTGTTTCCTTATTCTCTATTGACGGAAAGGCTGACGTTTCGGCGGATTTCACCTTCCTCAGGAGTTGGAAAAGTCAAGTTGACTGCAATCTATCCAGCTGAACACCTCCGCAACCAAACAGAGAAAGTGTGAAACATTTTAACACATTATTTCTGTTTTCTTTTAAGACCTGCTTTTTGACTCAATAAAATCCCAGCAGCTACAAAAGGCAAAAGACCGTGCCCATAATTCCCCACTACACGGCCCCACTTTTCTGGCAAGTATTAGAGTTTAAATAATGTGAAGTGACAAAAACCAAATGGAATCACTTCAGACGACTTCTAAAAGCCTTCACTGACATCTTGCAACGTAGCTTCCACCAACATGGAAGAAAAAAAATGTAGTAAAATCTCTAGAGAGAACAGGGATCGACATCTAGTGAAACTATACCGAAAACAGAACATGATCTACTCAACTTTCTCCTTCCGAAATGAAAAGAAAATTTGGCGCAATATGAATCTTACGGTATAAAAAAATATGAATACGACAAAGATTATCTGAAAGGTTAAATAAATAATGACATCTAGGCAGTAATAATGAATGAGTGACATGTCTCTGGATTGCAATACTAAGTGATCCATTAGGCCCTCTTCAGCCACCATTTTCACCCACAAGGAAATCTCGGCACGAGCGGCAGCAGGGCGATCTCGAAGGAACCTAGCGATCGTTGTTGATTTACGAGCATATTTCCTGAAATTCAAGTACTTTCTTATCCAATCATGACCTTATCACCAGACATACATTAAGCGGGTAACCCGAAGTTGTCAGAAACACAGATATAAAGCAAAAGGAGAAAGTCATCTACACATCTTTCGAATGCCAAATTTTGGCGCATTCTACTCTTTCATTTTGCAAAGCACTGGGTAGCCAAGTCACACTGGAAACTTTGCTCTAAACAAAGAGTAAAATTGTAAAAGAAAAATAAGAGCCATATGGGATTCACCGGTCTGCTAGAACATTGCGTATAGCTGCTTCTAAGCTGTCGCAGTTCAGATCACGTCTGTCGATCACCACACCCAATCCTCTTCTCTTCATGATTTTGGCATTTGAAATCTGATCCGCAAACAGAGGAATCGCAACCATCGGTTTTCCAAAAGACATAGCTTCAAGCACCGAGTTCTTTCCAGCGTGTGTGATGAAAAATGACAAACGCTTATCAGCTGAAATAATTAGTTTGTCACAGCCAACTGCACCGTAGAAACTGGAGAAAATCAATTACTACAGAAGAGTAGAAAATATCCGATGAACAAATAAACAAAATTTGCAGCTGATCTTAATACAGCCGTTTAGATGTTTTTCTTGTAGACACCGATAATTTTGTAAAAACTGGCGCAATTAGGGATATGTGGATGTGAAATGCTTATAGAAGAGACATTGCTCGAAATATATTTAATAATTCTTCTAGAATATTCCCTTCTTTCAATGCATTAAAAAATCTGCCGAAATATTTCCCTATTCCTATAGACCGACGCCAGATTTTCCACTGGAAGTGCTTCCCATCGAAATCTGTTAAGGTTAACCGATCTGTCTAACATATCAGTAGAAATCAAATCAAGCCCAATTCTATGCAGTGTCAAAACTAAAGCCTAAACTTCTTCCGGCCATACACGAATAAGATTACAAAAATCAGATTTATAACAGATATCGACACAACCGTAATCGTCAGCGATTACACGCGCATATCAATTCCAGCCGAGTAAAGCACACACAAGCCTTCAAGCTTGTGTCACTTCTGCTATAAGAATGGTACAAACCTAGCAAATCAGTTTGTGGCACCCATTTCATCAGCACTATATTGGGGTGCCTTTCAAAGAGAACTGCGTCGTCTTCGTCCTCGTATTTCCATATGAATGTTGTATTCGGGAACGCAGAGAAGGCGTTCATAATATCTGAACAAACCGTATCCGAGTCAGGCTCACATAGAAAAATTGCGTAATTTGACAAATAAAAGCACGATACGTCTACTCACCTTCTACAACTTGATATGAGCAGTAGTGAGAACATAATTCAAAGGGGAGAGTAAATAAGTCCCGGCAATTCCCACCTATTTCATTTTCCATTTCCTACTTTTTGACATAACATATCAGCATCCAGCGATAATTTTCTTGTTAATTCGATGCTTTCTTAAGTCATAGAGTGCGTCCTGCCGACTGTTTCAACACAATGCGTCCTGCGAAGGAATACAAACAAGCGTTGTAAGAACATTTATCGGCTCATTGTTTTCAACTTAATCAGTTTAAAAACAGTGATCCACTGATCAATGACGAAGTCAGGACAATGTCGTTCTTGCGATTTATCAATTCCTCATCGATGAAATGTCTGGAATGGTGAAATTTTGGTTGTGAAATTTTTGTACAGCTCACGAAGAATCTTTATGTACTGAGTAGAGAATCCTTGACTATCAAGGGCTTCTATGACTGCTTCCATCTCACTTCAGTCAAAGCCCTTCTTTAAATCGATGAAATTAAGACAGAGCGGTCTTTTGTACTCTCGCGATACTTCAATGAACCTTGTTATCGTGTGAATGTGGTCCATCGTACTAAATCCTTTTCGAAACCCTGCTTGCTCGCTCGGCTGTCCTTTGTCCAGTGTTCTGTCAATCCTGTTTAAGATGACTCGAGTGAAAAGTTTGTAGATGACAGACCACAAGTAGATTGGGCGATAGTCGCCTATATCGTGTTGGTCACCCTTTTTGAACAACAACGCGGTTTTGCTGGTCTTCCACTGAGTAGGGACCTTGAATTCAGAGAGGTAACGTGTGAAGAGCCAAGCCATTGTGCCTACGAGGACTGGCAGAAGGTGCTTCAGATGTTCTGATCTTATCCTGTCCGGACTTGGAGCTGTTCGATTTTTCACCGACGAAATGGCATGTCGGATTTCGGAAGGGAGAACAGGTGGTACAAGTTATCCATCCTCTCTTATTTCATAGGACGGGAATCTGAGTAGTAATCGTGGATGATTTTCTCCATTGCCTTTCTGGACGCTGCTATTGTTCCGTCTGGGCGTCGGAGTGCAATCATCTGGGTCTTGAAATTGGTGAAGCTTCGGCGGGCTTTGCGAATGCTTTTCCCAGCCTCTGCAGTTTCGACCATTACTGCTGCCCTTCTCTCTTTAAGATCTTTCATCACCTGCCTGCATTATCTGCATCAAAATGCTAAACACGAAAAAAAAATGTATATATATGTATATCTTTGATTTTCGATCGTTGACGTAGATCGGAGCTTCGAATCCCATCCCTTACTTGTGTGAAACGGGATACTCCTAGCATCGATCTTTCGACTGCGCGTTCGATAACGCTGAGTGATCTTTCATCCTGCTTACGTAACGACCAGGTTTCTGACGCATAAATTAGCGCAGGAAGAGCCGCTGAGTCGAGAAGGTGGGCACGGAGTCGGGTGTTCTTTGTTATCTTCACTACATCCTGGATACTCCTGAAAGCTCCCCAAGCCGTTCCTTCGGGACCTTGAATTCAGAGAGGTAACGTGTGAAGAGCCAAGCCATTGTGCCTACGAGGACTGGCAGAAGGTGCTTCAGATGTTCTGATCTTATCCTGTCCGGACTTGGAGCTGTTCGATTTTTCACCGACGAAATGGCATGTCGGATTTCGGAAGGGAGAACAGGTGGTACAAGTTATCCATCCTCTCTTATTTCATAGGACGGGAATCTGAGTAGTAATCGTGGATGATTTTCTCCATTGCCTTTCTGGACGCTGCTATTGTTCCGTCTGGGCGTCGGAGTGCAATCATCTGGGTCTTGAAATTGGTGAAGCTTCGGCGGGCTTTGCGAATGCTTTTCCCAGCCTCTGCAGTTTCGACCATTACTGCTGCCCTTCTCTCTTTAAGATCTTTCATCACCTGCCTGCATTATCTGCATCAAAATGCTAAACACGAAAAAAAAATGTATATATATGTATATATATACAAATATTTACATTTGCATGACATTTACATGACATAGGTCTATTCATAATATTATTCGTGGCATCACTTCGTTCTTGTCATACATCTCGATTGTAGCATTTTGACAATAGTTTCTTCATCTGAACACAAAATACATCGCTTAGCTCTGAATGAGATTTTTGCTGCATAGTGCTGCACGCACATTCGCTCTCTTACTATTTTGCCTGGGTAATACTGCTATATACTTGGTTTATCATTGGTCTATTTACATGACGTTATTAGAAGTCTTCGCTGTGGCTCATATTTCGAAGCCATCTCTTTCTTCAGAATCGTGTTGATTCGAGACGGGTTTCGAACTCACTGCATGTATGAAGTAACGTTAGCTAGCAGTGCTTTCGTTGAAAATATTGCTTTGGCATAGCCCACCTCACAAGTGTGTTGCAAGACGCGATCATTGATGAACGGCGGGTGTGGCGCAGTGGTTGGAGGCGCCCTGTAACACACGTGGAGTCAATCTCTGTGCCTATGGCACACCAAGCCTTCCATCATTCTGAGGTCGGTAAATTTGTACAAGACTTGTCTGGGAGGATAGCAGCACTGGCTCGATATATCGGTAGGCCAACGCGAATCATTGTAAAGGCCAGATATGCATTCAATCACCTCCAACGATACATAATGAAGTCGAGTGCATGGCACTTCCCACAAAAATTGATAAACGCCGAAAGCTTTATCCTTCTTATAGTCCAATTATTCTAAATCCGGCCGTTGTAAGATGTATGCTAAGTGTGAAAATGGGTCATATTGGATGGAAACTGTTGACGAGCCGTTCTATTGCACTACTGAGGGGCTACTTTATTGCCATGCTGTTCCACTCCACTAAAATCGACTCCATATAACTACGAAAACTCACGCAACAAGAATTGACGCTGTGAATAAAAGGATAACGAATAAAGCTCTCGGCGTTGATCAATCCCTGAGGGATGCGCCATGCATTCGACTTCATTAAGTATCGTTGGAGGTGATTGAATGCATATCTGGCCTTTACAATGACTCGCGGTGGCCGGCCGATGTATCGAGCCAGTGCTTCTATCCTCCCAGACAAGTCTGGTACCAACTTGCCGATCCCGGAGGGATAGAAGGCTTGGTGGGCCCTGGGCGCATTCCACGTGCGTGTCGCAGTGGCGCCTCCAACTACTGCTCCACCCGCTGTGAATACGACACAGGAATTCCTGTTGCTCTGAAGAAGATGAAGGCGTCGAAATATTAGCCTTAATAAAATTTGTAAACGAAAACTTTTGTGGTCTCACCAGTAAACTGAGACGTCAATTATCCATGACTAGGTTAAATGAAAGTTGCTACTGAAAACACTGTTACAAATTATCGAAGTCGATCATGTGCGAATAAGAAAAATAATCGATGATGTTTGAAGAACCAATAGGCCTCGCTTGTTTGTTGAGGTCACCCACAGGCATCGATGGACTCCAAAAGAGTGACCTGATATCCAAAGGACACAGATCTCTTCATTGCTGGGTCATAACACTCCTCGCTGGGGCATAGGTATACTTATTCAACCTGTATGTCATTGCAGTGATCAGCTACAGAATGAGCAATAGTATTCTGATTTTGGCTTGAACTAGATTCTCGTCGCCACATTGTTGATCCAAATCTACATCATGTGCGTGGTGTTCCACTCTTTCCGATCCGTTTCGATGATGCGACGGCAACAGAGGCCAATAAGGCGAAAATGAACAACTGTGGATACTCAACTCAAATCATCGTGGCTCTAGTGAAAAAGGAGAAAAATTTATGTTTTCAGCCTGCCGAGGGTACGAAAGTGTTGGCCGGAAAAGATTGCATGTCAATTTGACATTTTCACTCTCTGAAAAAGATGAAACCACCGAAACGTCAGCTATTGTCTATTAATGCTTACTTGGACACATGGACGGCCGGCCCTCACTAGTTGTACGGATACCAAGACAATCTCCAATTTTTTTTTTACACTTTCTGGTTGAGCTATTGTGGTTTTCTGGAATCCCAAGGTCACCCTGGGCTAATTCTGCCCCGACTGTGGATTAATAAACGCTGTAGTAATAACATCATCTTTTCTCATCAAGAAAAACAGTGAATTACTGATTATTGTTGAGGCTAAAAGAAAGCCGGTGATAGAATATTGACTATCTATATCGACATCTAATGTTAGTCGGCATTGAATGCTGGCTTTTCTACATGCCGGATAATAAAGAATCAATTTTACTGCACTTCATCAAGAGATGAATGCGCTTGCATTAATCTCTACAACCTTACTGTAACGAACAGCTATGCTGCTGTTCTCGATTTCTTGAGTCCTCAAGCACTTCGTAACTCAAACCTTTATACTGTTGTATCTTTATAAAACAACTGACAAATAGTAGAGGAAATATCCATAGCATACTATTTTGGGAAGCTGGCAGTAGTATCAAACCTACCCTGTTTCAGCCACATTGGCATTCCCTTTGATGTAGCAAGAGAGCCGAGAGAGAACAAGACGTTGTCAATTCGCCGTTCGAGAATGGCACTAAGCTTCTGAAATGTAAAGAATAAAGCTCCATTTTCAAATGACCCGCAAGTGAGTATTAAATTGTATGTGGCAATGGAGTTCTCCTAAACATCGCACTATTAAAAGCATTTGTTGCTGCTTTCGACACAAACATTGTATACATTAGAAAACCGGTTTGGTTTTAAATTTCGATTGATCGCTAACATATGAACAAAAGAATTAGCTCTGTAGAACCTCACAAAGAGAAAAAAACCAACTCCACAAATTGTAAGTTCTGTAAACACCAACATTTATTTGAAAAAAATAAAAACGATAAAGCTCTCGGCGTTGACCAATCTCTGAGGGATGCGCCATGCATTCCACATCATTAAGCATCGTTTGGAGGTGATTAGATGCATATCTGGCCTTTACATTGACTCGCGGTGGCCTACCGATGTATCGAGTCAGTGTTGCTATCCTCTCAGACACGCCTGGTACCAATTTGCCGACGCCGTAGAGACGGAAGGCTTAGTGGGCCATGGGCGCATGGATCGATTCCACGTGTGTTGCAGGACGCCTCCGACCACTCCGCCACACGCGCCCCTACAAGCGCTTACAGTGTAACAAAATGTGAAAGGCTTAAATCCTGATAACAACAGAATAAAGCACCTCATCCAATGGTTTCGGCTCATAGATAGTCGACCCTCCTACATACCGCACAATATTTGCTGTAGGACGTGGTGATTCCGTGAATTCGTTGACATTCATCAATATAATTCCCGTTTTTTGCTGCAATCGAATACTAAAAGTGCGGTACAGCTTATTAATCTCTGTTCCACCTTGATGAGATCTTGGAGATGTGGAAATCCTGGGAAAACCTTGTTGGCCAACGCATGAAGTTGGAGCTGCCAAGAGATTAAACGGTAGTGCATTTCAATGGCAAATTTAAAATTGTCCAGCCTCTCCCAGAAAGACATCTCATCACTGTACGATGTATAAAGTCCTGAACAATATCTAATGGTATGTCTATGTTAATAAAATAGTACTTCATAAAGTTCTCAACACCAGTTGCAATTCCTGTTGTATAAGAAACCCTACACTCTACCCTCTACCCTTTAAGAGGGGAAACCCCTACAAAAACACTCAGAATTTCATTGTATGTGGTCAATCCTACTTTGTTGCATAGAGGTTATTGTCGGTAATGTTCTCCATTTTCTCAGAAACCTGCGCCATCCAGAAGGAAGAAACACGATTCTGCATAAGTAAGATGCCTTTGAAAAAAATACAACAAAATTGCACTTCTCCCAGAAGCATAATTTTTAATCGATTTTTTCCATCACCTTTTATACGAAAGGCTAATGATTGTGTAATAACGCCATCCTATGACGTGGTTAAATCAGTCTATTCTTCAGACATTGAACATTTCCAAACTGGGAACATCTGTTGGTCGACAGACCCATACTGACCAGGAACGTAGCTTGGATTTGCAGCGAAACCTATCACTTGCTGGATGTGTGGAGTGAAGCCCAGTGCTGACGTCAATACGGTTCTTTTTATTCCTATCATCTAAACAACAAAATGCAATCATCATTACTTTTTCAACAGTCGACATGTCAAAGAGTAATAAAAAACACTTAATGAGTGATTGGTTGTATGCACTGAACTCGAACACAGCAACGGCCGACCAATCATAGAGTTCATAAAGAGCGACGTCAAATTTAGCGGCACGAAGATCATTCAGAAACTCGGCATCTTCGAATAACCCTGAAAACGAGTTGTCTTCGGTCTTTCAAGGGAACAGTTTTCCCATATCCGGGACTTTTTGTAAACATTGCTAAACTCACTTTCGATGAAAACCAGTCGTCGAACTCGAAAATAAATTAGAACGACATTATATAAGCATATAAGCCAGCATTATTCTCCTAATATTTATTTCTCTTAGAAAGGGCCAACCTATCAAGGAGCTAGTTTGACGCATTGCTAAGTCTACCAGGCCTGCTGTCCATCGGGGTCACGGAATTGGTACCATACTTGTCTGAGAATAGCTCACTCCCTCTAATCCATGTGGGAACGTCCTAGCACGGATTTCCTAGGATTTCGGGAAGATAAACTCGATCAGCATTCAACGAAATTGGTGACGAAGACGAAGGAATCCTCAAACAGAAGTCTGAGCCAAACGCAGAAACGCATTAAACCTTGCACAGTGGATGAGAAGAAAAGAAATGAATGAAAAAAGTGGTAAGATTCGCGAAGTATACGTAAAGATAGGCCAAGTAAAAAAAAAACTAAACAAATCAAAAACTATTGTTATCTTCTATTGCTTCATCAATACAGCAAATGCATACCTTGACCTACTCTTCTCATCATAGAATGGAACTTCTCCATACCATTCATGGTGAAGCTTCGCCCCTCTGTTATGGGAGATTCCCATAAGTGCGTGCCTTTGATTCTAGAATGAATATTCATGTATAATTTCCAATAGTATTTTTCATGAAGAGTTTTTGATGGCGATTAGGTTTTTCGCTTACTCGAATTCTAACCATTCGTTACTATCAAAATATTTCGACTGGTAAGGTATTAATCGCACTGCTGTCGATGTGTGTCCAACCGCATTCACATGCGGGTCCAACAGAGGCGCGACAATCGTCTGAAACGACTTTGTGACTTTTGACTGACTTGACGACTTTTTAATATCTTCGATGTCACATATGTTGGCGTTTTACACCATGTCAACGTTGCGAAAGTAAGCAAAAACAAGGTATGGACGATGATTGCGACTCGAGAATGGTTGTGAAAACTTCCACCTGAGAAGCTACGTGATCCAGTTAAAAAATACTAATCACTTCGTTTTAACTGTGGCAATCGCCCATAGAAGATTTTTTTTCTTGATTTTTAGCCACGAATTTCTATATCGTATGACTGGCTTAAAAGGATAAAGGTTAATGCTCTCGGCGTTGATCAATCACTAAAGGATACGTAAATGCATTCGACTTCATTAATCATCGCTTGGAGGTGAAAAGAACGCATATCTGGCCTTTACAACGACTTGCGGTGGCCTACCGATGTATCGAGCCAGTGCTGCTATACTCTCAGAGAGGCCAGGTACGAATCTGCCAATCATGGATGGATGGATGGAAAGCTTGGTGAGTCATGGGCGTTGGGATCGATTCCACATGTGTGTTGTAGGGCGCCTACGACCACTGCTCTACACACGCCCTTGTCTGGCTTACAGTTCATTAATTCCGACGAAGAAGTTAAAGCTGACATGTGCTATGAGTGTTTAGCATTCTGAACTGTTAGAAAACAGGAAAGTTTACATAATATTAAATGAATAAAGGAGGCAAAAAACATTGTAGAACAAACCACATCATGACCGTCTCCAACAAGTATATCAGCTATGTTTCCCATGAACCGCACGTGGCTAGAGCCTATTGTCGGATTCCATAGTAAAACATGAAGACTGCATGAAATGTTTAGCATGGAACACAACGCCATCAACCGTCGAATCATTTCTAGGCTAAATACTCACCAGAAATTTTGGCCTGAAAAGGCATAACGCCTCAATGCGCACCAATAGATTCTCTACTCGTTGTGGATCTTATGAACTACGCAACTGTGTGTAGTGAGGCAAACAAGGAGCGCGAACCGCAGAAAGAATTTGGCAACGTAACCATAATAATAAAACTGCTACCATAAAGAAGGGATGAAGTGAAAGACGTCGTTTACGCGTGGCTCTCACTTCTATAAGCGCCGACATCACCAGACCTCTCGCTTTCCTCGGCCACACCCTGCCAGTGTTGGGCACCTGCATCAAGTCCGTGCCGGCAAGCCATTCTCCTATCTTTTTTTGTTTGAAATATTAAATGAATAAGTAGGCTAAGGTGTCAGTAAACAAGTGAGTCGCAAGCATTATGTACTGTAATTATAACCAGTGGTTAAGAGCCGAGAGATACTGGGCTTCACGTGATTTGGCGCTCATAAGAGGAGGAATGTCAACCTCATGTTAATACTACTACACGAAATCTTTAAGTGAAAAGTTTTGATATTGTTCGTGTCACTCTCTCTTTTGAAAGAGGAGAAAGCGCTGATTAGCTCATGAGTCGACGTGAACCATAAATATTTTGCCTTCACAAGTCGCTCGATGATCAACGGTAGGAATCTTTGGGTAAACAACAAGAAGCAAAATCGACACTTAACAACCACCTATTGGAACTTGTTTGCATCAGAAATACATTACACTTAAATGCAAATTCATATCTTGAAAAATTTTAGACATATTTCCAAAAGTTGGGGCAAGAGAGGATCGGAGAGCGTTTTTTTAAAATTTTATTTGATCCGTCTTCACGTCTACTGTATGGATCCCAGCACTTCTCACATTCTATTCGTTTCCTCGCATCCATTGTTCACAAAGACCTCCCAACTTTTCATCGGCCTCTTCGTACTCAACGTGCAATATCGAGAGCTCATTCGAGGTCAATGGAATGAGGCCCGTTTATTTTACCGCGTTTGGCTTCTGATATTCACGCGTAGCTTACTGAGCTCCGAACGTGGCTGTTGGGCACGCTCACGGGTAGCTTTCGGGCCTCTCCCTGAGCGGATGAGGCCTTCATTTATTGGAGGCGACTCCTAACTGCCTCCGTTGTACACCCCATTCACTTTATTATAGATTTTTGGTAGAATTAACCAGTAGAATACAATCCGCATAAACAAGAACACACCCACGCACGCATGCACCTATACGCCTCATAAATACAGAAAGTTCGTGTCAAATCGGCGCAGCCCAACAGAATGAGGGACACCATTTCTGAATCTACCTACATGAAGCATAAGATCGTTTGTGATCCGCAATTAACCCTCTTATACGCCACCTGAGTACGAGCCATTCTCCACTAGGAGCCCTCCATGGCGGAGATCCATGAGAGTCACGAATCACCAAGAGAAATCTTCAACATGTTCACAACGATTTGTACAGATTAAAATGCACAGATAGTAGAGAATATTTCGTTTCCTCAAATTTAAACTAACACCAAATTAAAGGGAACGCATTGGAATCTGAAAGATTGAATGTACGAGAAACAAAAATGCAACAATGAACAAATTATATAAATATAAATGTAAACACTTATGACATAATATCTACGATATAACATGGATATATACGGCACAATGTATACGATATGATATGAGTATAATACGTAGGATATTGGCACAACACACGATATTGGAGCTAACCTCGTGTGAGCATGTGTGTAGTAATATATGATTCTTCATGCCTAAGTTAAACGAATGTAGGTCTTCTAAAATAGATATGTACATATACACGTATATATAGAATAATAGAAATACGTGACGTATTGACTGCTGATCCTCCTCCGCACGAGAAGACTAGACCACCTGGTCTCTTGTACCCACGACGCAAAGATGAATCATGGTCATCACAAGGAATGAGCGCCTACATTGTAGCAACAACAACTATAAAACAATAGGCAAAAACTTTTGCCATAAGTCTTATAAGGTCCCAATTCCTGAAATACACTCTAAGTAAAAATTCATTGAGAAATTGGGGAGAGCTATCGAGGAACTGGTACTGTACGTTGAATGAAGCATTAATTTTAACAAGTAACTAGTTGTTATCTCGCTTCCAGCCGCTGTGATGGATCCTTGGTATTGAGTGAAGTCGAAAGATATTAAAACCACAAAGTAAACGTCATGATATTCTTTGTACTACTTACTCAGCTTAATTAAATGCTGACAGCGCTACGATTGGATGGTGGACGAATTTTCATTCACCACATGCGCAACAGTTTAATATAGTGTAAGAACACGAAAATGTAAACAGAAGGTCATATCGGATGTGTAGAAGTTAGGGAGACACGAAGACACACGAAGGGACCGAAAAGGAGAACAATAATTTGAAAAAACCAATGCGCCGTGTCTCTCGAGAGAAATCACAGACCATACATGCTCATTTTAATGCACATGTCGTCTACGCTCCAATGAGACGCCGTGCTACGATGAGTCCGACACCGAATGTGGTCGCTGTTGTGAAAGAAAAATGTCGCAATGAGTGACACCTATAAGTGTCATAATGGCTAAGTGGAAGAGGCCGATAAGACACCTATAGGTCTCATTTTCTTCTCAGTGCTCTGCTTTAACATGAAAAACTATAAAGATACTGAGATGTTTATAAAATTCCGGACCATTAGAGTTTGCGGTGAGAACCGAACACGCTGTTACCCTTTACGGGGGATACCGCGTCCACGAATATGCCATGAGATCTCGTCGTTTCCGATTTCTTTCCATCGTGTTATTGTCCTATAGGTGATATCAGCAATTACCCGCAGATGGAATTGATCTGGGGAGCACGAGTCGCCATTGAACCTTGTTAAGCCGAAACTGTGTTATAAATCGCGAAGTTCTCATCTTTTTTTTTACTGCGTACACTTTCTGCAGGATGTTAAATTTAACCATAATGAGGTTAAGGTATTTGGAAAACTTTGAACCGCTGGTATATGCAGTGTGGACTGAACACGTTGTTACCTTTTCCAAAGGCCAACCTATGGGGAGACTGATTGACATATAGGTCGGTGTTCCACACAATACTTCGCCATTAAAAAAGAGCATGCAGTAAATAGAAAGTGACGATAGAGAACTACTTTCCGGTACTTTTTGTTACCAATAGATAACCAGTAGAACACAGTTGATGTGTTGTGCGTTGGTCGGGAAAAGCTCTATTCTGCGCCTAAAAGTATGCAAAAGAACTGTTCTCTAAACGAGTTCACTAACCAGGAAATTGGGTGCCAATCGACTACTGTAGGTAGGTGTAGCGTTGTGGTCGGAGGCGTCCTGCAGTACACATGAGATTGACCGCCGGGCACCTGGCCCACCAATCCTTTCATCACCCCGGAGTTGGCAAATTGATACCAGACTTGTCTGGGAGGTTAGCAGCACTGGGTCGCTACATCGGTAGGTCACCGCGAATCATCGTAAAGGCCAGATATGCATTCAATCACCCCTAACGGTGCTACAACCCACGAAGTGTTCGACTATCGAAGAACTATTGTTTGTTTTGAAAAAACCAGCAAAGCCACAAAAGCTGAAAATGCGCAACAAACCCGTGATTAGGCGACATAGTGAGAGTGTTAAAAGACATTGATTATTCATGCCCAGGTTAAACAGTAGTCGTTTACGAAAACTAATCTGTTACGTGCCAACTAATGTAGCACTGACTATTGCAAAATGAGTTATCTATAAAAATAGAAATCATAATCAGTGGACAATCTGCGACAGTTCTTCTGTATAGAAGTGGCACTGCCGAGTGAGGTTTCTCTTCGAGCGGTACTCCACTCCAAATGATTTGCCTCCATACGACAACGAAGCGCCGCATCGCAAGAATGAATGGCTGTGGACAACCGACCCTAATCTATCTAGCTCTGAAGAAGACGAAGAGTTCAGAAATTTGCCAAATAAACTTTCATTACAATCTTGTGGGCGCGTGTGGCGCAGTGGTTGGAGGCGCCACTGCGGCGCGCACGTGAAATGCGCCCGTGCCCCACCAAGCCTTCCATCCCACCAGGGTCGGCAAATTGGTACCAGACTTGTCTGGGAGGATAGCAGCACTGGCTCGATACATCGGCAGGCCACCGCGAGTCATTGTAAAGGCCAGATATGCATTCAATCACCTCCAACGATACTTAATGAAGTCGAATGCATGGCGCATCCCTCAGGGATTGATCAACGCCGAGAGCTTTATCCTTTTAGCTTTTACAATCTTGTGCAAACGCAAGCTTAATGATCCTAAAAGATGAAATTCGGGTTTTTACAATTTCCGACGGAAAAGCGAAGGCTGCAAACATAAAAATGGATTGGGAAGCATTATCGTACCTATTTTTACACTTGTTTTCTTGTTGGAAATGTGAGCCTTGCTTCAAACGGTTTACCGTCACGTCGTGGCTGCCAGGTGTTGCTGGGTGTCGGGCTGCGATGTACAGCGGGAGGAATCATCCCCCGGTAGGGTCTCGTAAGCTGAGAAGGAGTCCCGCGTTTCCATCAGTAAGCCTAGCTAAGAGCAAACCAACACCCGGATCCACCACCGTCTTGGTATCAACGTCGCATAGCGGTAAATCTCCCTGTGATCCACAAGGGCTGCGACTACCTGTGGTGGTGACGACCTGGGGCAGACATTGGCCAAGCTGACCTCGGGACTTCAGGGAACAGCAGTGGCTAAACCAGCAAAACTCCAAAAAAATAGAAATTATGCTGGGGGCCGGCACTATCAGTGAGAATGGGCCATCCGAGTAATATGAGCTTTGAAGCAATAAAGTGGAAGAAGTATATGTTATATGCCCCAGAAAAAAATTCAGAAAAAAAAATCAGAATTTCACTTTGGTAAAATAAGAGGAGCATTCTATTTATGCATTCTAACAATTTTCATTGCCATTGATAGAAATCATTATGAAATGAGGTATGTTTAATCGAAGTCGAAAGCGGCCATTATTTCCGCATCCTACGACTTTTACAGTTAACTTGCCGCAAATGTGTTAGCGACAAACCTTTCCTACAGCGCCTATGCCACATTCCGGTATCTGACTTGCATATAATACATGAGTACATTGTTACTTCTACCCTTTCACTTGATACACTAGTTGCTTCACTAATTTGTACATAATCGAGCGAGTTGATTTAACGTGGAAAAGTCATTTAGCGAGCAGTACCTGTGAAAAACTGCCATTGCTTGCAATGAAGTCGAATTTCATCAACACTGGTTGAAGTTGCTAAAAAAATGAATGAAACAAGTGGAAATGGTGAAGACTAACCGTTCATTGGTTCTTACTAGTTTCGCAATGCAACTGCTATGGAAAATCATGTTGGAGACGCATCTGAATGA
Organism: Angiostrongylus cantonensis; assembly: GCA_009735665.1. Taxonomy (NCBI): domain Eukaryota; kingdom Metazoa; phylum Nematoda; class Chromadorea; order Rhabditida; family Metastrongylidae; genus Angiostrongylus; species Angiostrongylus cantonensis. The sequence continues at coordinate 218,559 of MQTX01000048.1, forward strand.
AGTCCCTAAAACGTGCTAGACACGTCAACCAGACGAATACACTCAAGCCATTCAATTTCCGCGTAGGCTGTGAATTCTGTTCTCTGTTCTTGTTTTAGCTGAACACTGCTGCCGAAGGTGCTGCATCTATTAGTGGTGAGTCCGGTGTTCAACTAAACGGCAATCAAAGATTCATGACGGTGGTCATTCCGTGGTCCTTGGGTTGACTTCCTGAATCTAATCCTACACCGTTCTTCCATTCTTATCAGCTCTTAGGAACTTGCTCTATTCTTCTAACGATAACCTATGCTTAATACTTGCTTGGATACTTGGATGGCCTGTTCTAACTGATTGTGTGGCCTCAGCATAATCTCTGTTTTCGGAGATTTGCTGGTTTAGCTATTGTTGCGGTTCCCTGGAGTCCCAAGGTCAGCCTACTCAAAGTCTGCCTCAGGTCGTCACCACCACAGGCTGCCGCCGCCCTTGTGGATAAGAGTGAGATTTGCCCCACTATGCGACTGGTTTGATAACAAGACGGTGGTCAATCCTGGTATTGTGTATTATTTTACTCTTAGAAGAAGAAGAAGAAGAGGAGGAGGAGGAGGAGGGGGGGTTCCTGATCGAAATACCGGACTCCTCAGCCTGACAAGACTCTTCCGGTGGGACGAATCCCCCAGTGTACATCGTAGCCTGGCACTCAGGAATATCTCCCAGCCATGATAAGACGGTAAACCGTTAGGAGGACCTATGCTTAATACTACCCTTATTAGCATTAATGAGTACAAAACAAGGATCTACTTTCATATCCATTATCTCTCTCTTTACCATTTTAACAAAATGTCACTTGGGTGAAAGAAGCAGCATTTTAACCCAGTGTCACACCTAGTTGAAAGCGGATGAAATGTAGGAAGAAAAGAACGAGTAAAACTATCAAAGCGTCACTCGTCTGAACAACATTCAACTCTATCATATAATGAGTGCGAATTACGAAGTCAAAGCTGGTAACAATGACTATCCAAAGTCGCCTTACAGAAAACTTTAAGACTAATCAAAAGCAGTTGTGCACATAATTTCCTTAGAAGAGTAGTTTATTAAATGATAGGGATGATTCTAATGGCACTCCTAAGCATACTCTCGGATTGGTATAAGCGTAATATTCTAACGTTTCATTTATTCCTGCACCACTACAATGGTTTCTTGCCCTCTTGATATTTTGATCACACTGAGAACCGGTAATGGTGAAGGTACAAAATATGGATTGAAACATTCCGAGTCCTGGCAACATCATTGATTCTATTAGATGTTCAACATCGCTACAGTTTCAGTTGTGAGATTTGAATAAGTAAGCTGTGGAATACCTTATTAGAATGGTAGGCACGAGAATTCATGTTGAAATTACGTTCTCCTTGGATGGCTAAAAATGCGACTTTTACTGCTTCCCGCAATCCCTATGCATTGCCAGAAACCTCTTTGAGAGCTCATTATCACTATGTTTCTACTGTTATTTGTTTCCTGTATTTTTCGAATTTTCAGCGGCGTCCTTTTAGGCGCAATTTATCGCGAATCCTTCAGATTTCGTGACTGCTAGGACGAGTCGTTGTTATTGCTACAATCAGAAAGATTAGCGCAGCACTGCTGGGTAATAAATGAGCTATCTAGCCCTGGAATGAGAAGGTCTGGACAGGAAATGAAACTGTGAAAAAGGAACAAGAAAGAAGAAGGAAAGAGAGACGAAACAACAAAAAAGGTGAACAGTATGGTATACCACAATTGATGGCTGAACCAAAACAGCTTGTACAGTGTCGGCAAGTTTGTAGATTCTTCTGCTGTTTATCTTGACAGGTACGATGTAGAGAGATTGGCCAAATTTATGCTTCCCACAATCACGACCTCCCCAGCAATGTACTCCCTAGCAATATCCACCTGACCGGATCTCTTCGGGATAAACAGCAGGTCTGGCCACGCCTATCCACCTAACTTCCGAGGTCACGTGCGTATGCTCCTCCTACGTGCTATGACTTCTTGCCTGCGTCATATTCTATTTCGGATATCGATTTTTCCACTTGATCCCTCTTACCGGAACATTCTATTTTAGACATAGATCTTTCTGTTGATCTCCATCTCCCTATGAAGAACGTTAATGGTTAAATAAAACAAAAAATTGTGCAAATTTCTGTGATGTTACTAGGAAAACATCGATAACGTTCACATATGTTCTCCTTCGCCCCATATCCGAGTAAAATATGGAGCATGACTCCTGAAGCTGTAATGGATTTTTCTACAGTGGCAGAATACTACGATGGGACAGGTATGTTGAGGTTCGCCGAACATTAGTCAAGTCACTGTTTCGAAATTTGGCTCGCAGAGCGCTGGACGTGCATCATGAGCATGGGCGTGAATCGAATTTGATTCCATTGCTAGCTTTACCATTGTAATTGTGTAAAACTAGTGCAATAATAACAAATCTTCGTACATCCTTGATCGTTAATGAAGTATCTTCTATACGGTTGGTGAAAAACTGAGAAAAGTAGATGAAAACTAGGAAAAGGCCACCAATTCACAAGTTTACTTGTTCATAAAGTGTTGTGATTCCTATTCCTTACTCGAATCACCAAAGTTCTGAATTCCTCGATTATATTCAGGTACTTCATTTTTAGGGACAAATAAGCAAGCTTGGTTTAATCTTGGGTTTGACGTGAAAACTACGAGCCATTACAAAAGATATAACTCTATGTAGAAATATGTCATTGTCGAGCCAGTTGGTACTTGGTAGCGATGGTACCGAGTTGCGAAATTTCGTAAGCAAAGGTGATGAGCTAATTGAAAATCAATGGTAAGAGTCGTCTGACTTTCCAAGCGTGGTGAACATTTTGTACAGTAACAGTGCCACTAAATATTCACCTTTATAGCGTCCTCTTCCGTTTCATTTCTTTTCAATTCTAGTTGCCATAGTGAATCATAGTTATCGTAAAGAAGGTATGGGTATAAAAAAAATTGTGAAGTAGACGCATAATTGACAAAACACCTTGAAATTCTGACAGGAATGCTTCTATATGATGGATCGTAATAACTCATAGTGAATAGTACCATGGATATCATTTATACCCATAGAAATATGGGCGCGAGTGGCCCAGTGGTCGGAGGCTCCATGAAATACACATGGGAACGATTCCCGCGGCCATGGCCCACCAAGCCTTACATTCCTCCAGAGTCGGTAGTTGGGTGTCACACTTCTCTGGGAGAATAGCAGCACTAGCTCGATACATTAGTAGGCCTCCGCGAGTCATTGTGAAGGCCAGATATGCATTCAATCACCTCCAAATGAGTTTAATGAAGTTGAATGCATAGCGTATCCCTAAGGGATTGATCAACAACGAGAGTTTTATCCTTTTGTTTTATAGCGTGCTAAGTTCCGACGACGCGTAATGTAATGCTGTCTTAATAGGTTGAAGTGCAAATCGCTTTCATGCGTTTGTAGGCAATGCTGTGAATATTCTCTAGTCCTTATCAAGCATTTATTGAGTAGCTAAGCGTTAGCAAAACTCAGTATGCAAAGTGGTTCCTTCCTACTTTATTCTTATTGCTCTATTTCAGCTTTATTCAATGTCAAAGACTCATGGCAATGGCACACAGTGGAAGTCGCTGAGGTAAACTCAGGGTCACCGACTTATTGCACTCTACAGATGAAAAATGTGCTTCAGGAAGCGCTGTGGCTGCAACCTACAGATCAGTTGCGATCGTTTCCTCAAAAACCTCGTCAAGTAATTGAAAATTTCAATGTTCTGCTTTTTGATTTACTGCCTATTCTTCTTTTGGCGTGGTGTTGTATGAAATAAAACCACAAGGATGCTGAGATATGATCAAAGCTCGGGATCTCAGGTGGGTTTCGAACCCGCTATTGCCATTTCCAGGGGCTCACGTGCTGCTCACCACACCAACCAAGGCCCCTTTGCCTTTCTGTCGGCCATGTTTTTACTATAGCGGTGCTGTTAGTATTCACCCGTCAACGGGAACTTTAAACTCAATATCTTGGTATACTGAAGGAAGTTCATGAGGTTGGTAAAGAATTTTCGGAAGATAATATTTATATGTATTTTTCCTAGATGAGCTTACACGAGGTTGATAATAATATTTATTATCGGCTAACGTTTCGACGTCTTCGTCTTCATCAGAGCCGATGATCCGAGTCGATGGTCCACGCTTGTTATTCGCCTCGATGTGGCGGCTTCGCCTTCGTGTCGAGTCAGGTCTTCTTCAGCGGTCCATCTCCTCGAATGAGGCACACTCATTCAGTGATGCGCTTTTATACACGATGCTGAAACAAGTAGTTATCAACGGGCCATATCATTATATCAACCATCAGCATCGTGTATAAAAGCGCATCACTGAATGAGTGTGCCTCATTCGAGGAGATGGACCGCTGAAGAAGACCTGACTCGACACGAAGGCGAAGCCGCCACATCGAGGCGAATAACAAGCGTGGACCATCGACTCGGATCATCGGCTCTGATGAAGACGAAGACGTCGAAACGTTAGCCGATAATAAATATTATTATCAACCTCGTGTAAGCTCATCAAAGAAAGAATACATATTGATTAAGCACACCGAGGTTCAAGGAGGGTCGGTTTCAAAGTATTAATACGCTTTGTGCTAGCTAATAATATTTATAGTTCTTGCTTTCTTGCCGACTTTTAATAACCTCGGCGTAATCATTCAACACTTTCCTCAATTATTTAATCCAGACGAGGTTGGAATAAATTATTTAATCTGCTAGCGTTTCGACGTCCTTATCCTCTTTAGAGCCAGATTGATCCGAGTCAATGATCTACAGTTCATCGTCTTCGAGATATACTTATTCATTGTCGCACCGAGTCGAATCCACTGGAGGGAACACTGATCGAATGAACAAGCTCAGTCGACACTATCTTCTTCAGAGCTGGATTGATCCAAGTCAATGATCCACACGTGGTCGTCGTCTTGGTGTGGTTGTTCGTTGCTGCGTCAAGTTGAATCCAATGAAGCATAGCATCGACCGAATGAAATATTTTATACCAACCTTGTGTCAGCTCAGTAATCGAAGAAAATTTCTGCTTTGTCCGTTAATTTTAACTTTGTTGTATTTGCTGAGGATTTTTCGGATAGATCAATTCGCTCAGGGTTTCGTCTGTGCGATCACTGGGTTCACATTTGATACATCGGTGAACATTATTGCATGCTGTTGACTACATGCCATTCTGCTCTTATATTCACCAGTGCCGTGCATGACATAACTTTACCTCTCTGTAGAAAATGGAAAGTGAGGTTGTCTATGTTGCAATTATGATTGGAATGCAAGAAAACGAGCTTGTGTAGCGCAGTGGTTATTGGACCCTTGTAATGCACAAATGGTCTTTGGTTTGATCCCGCGTCGTGGGCTCTCTGAACCTTCCATCCCTTGGATGTCAGCAAATTAGTACCAGAGTTGTCTGGGAGGATAATAGCACTGACTTGACACATTGATGGGTCACTACAAGCAATCTATCTATCTAGTGCCCTCTGTGATGCGTGATGAAGTCGAATGTGTGACATATCCCGCAGGCATTGATCAGTGCAGAGAGCTTTACACTTTATCCTTTACGGAACAGAACACTAAAAAATATTTGGTAGCGAAGTTTGCAATTACTTTCTTAATATGAGTCATTTAGGAAAACTTGCACGTGTGTAACTCAAATGGAAGCAGTCGTGGAAATCGAAGAGAGTTAAGAAGTGGAGCCCATAGGGTGCGAATAGGAACTCTATTCAACAAAAATTAGATGAAGCTGAAGTAGAAAGCCGTATGCGTTCTTCGGATATCAAGCCGATAAGATGATTTAACGACTTTCGATAACACACTTGTATTTCGGTTGATCTCCGAAGGTGTGATTAAAAATGTGACTTCACAGTAGATTTATTTTGAAGTCACTTTTTTAGCCTAGATACCGTGGTATTAAAATGTTACCAAGTGATGAAAAAGCACGTTTCGAGGTAAGAGGTGATTACGATCTTTGAAGATGATTATGTTGGAATGAAGCACACAGATTGCTGTTTCACTGAACTGAGAGAACTGTTGTACTCACAGGAATGTGCGTATTGCAAGGGGATCGGTAGGCCTTTTGTTGGCCACACTAAGACAGCATGTCCTGTGCTTTTTGCATTGAGGCCCTGCTCACTGTGTGGTGCTGACGGATACGACAATCATACTCGCTCGTAAGTTGAGATTTCTCCATCTCACTTTAGACGTTGAAGGGATTCTGTATGCGTTTAAACGCAATATTCCTTTTTTTGCAGCCATTTTGACCCACATCATTATAGATGTTGTTAATCACTGTGCAGATAGCGACGAGTAACAACAATTATGGTATGGAATTCTCTTCAATCACATTTTTTCAGGCATTGTCCATCTCAACAGAAAGTCATATTAGCGTTGAAAGAGGACTATCGATATGGTGCCGAAATAAGGCAGGCGAAAAGATGTGCGTTAATATGAACTCTGACATGAAGTGCTTCAAGACGTTGTAAATATATCCCTTATGTAAATCTAGACCAAAATCAGTTTCTTGACTTCCAGCAAATGATAACTCAATTTCTCGTTAACAAGATCGCATAGCCATTTCATAGTAGATCTATAACGACGAGTATTACTGCTCCAACTCAAGTAAAAAGTGGGTAGACGTGTTTGCTATGAGTAGAATTGAGTTCCTTTGTAATCACATGTGACTCTTTACCATTTTCCATTGGCGCATATTTTAATAATATTTCGCTACTCACTCACTTTTATCACATTATTTAACGTCAGGCGAATAAATGTTCTTCCAGTAAATTGCGACAGTTTCTGATATGGCCGTTGTTTTCAATGCATCCGCAACCAAACGAGTCATATGGGACTCATACACGTTCAAGCATAGTTTGGCCATTCAACTTCTACCAGAGTTATTTCAGCCTGTAAAGAGATTTATTAATTCAAGTAAAACTTTTACTATTCGAAGATTTTCACTAGTATTATACACGTTTTTGTTTTTCACTGTTGAGATTTGATCCTTCGGAGCTCATAAGTGGTTCCTCTTGACTGTTTTTGTTTTATAAAATTGCATTTTGGAAAAACTATTTGAGCCCTGGAGACAATATACCTGAGGCTTGTATAAGTTCATGACGTCCCTAGATTCCCTCGGGATTCCAGGGAACCACAATGGCTTAACCAGCAAATCTCCGAGAAAATGGTGATTCTGCTGAGGCCCGCACAGCCAGTGAGGACGGGCCGTTCAAGTATCAAGTGAATAAGTAGTAAGTAAGTTTTCTGTCAAGGGTCCATTAGTACAGCGGTAGTGACGTCCGTCATCACGAGCATGGCGCTACTTCGATTTCGCGCCGAAGCCGACCAAACCTGTCTGAGGCTTGTATAAGTTCATGACGTCCCTAGATTCCCACTCACTCCATTTACTTAAAAAAAATGATTTCTTTTTTACCGGCGGTAGCAGAAAAAACAGGCAACACCTGGAATGTATTAATCCTCTTCCTCAAAACATTGGAATGGTCACAATGTTTAATCTTTATCTATTGGCAATTATTTTTTTGTAATGGGCGCTTATAGCGCTGTGGCTAGACGCCCTGCAATACATACAAAAGCTACTCTCTGAAATCCAGTTGGCAACTCTCCTGCCGTGCTATTCTAGGATTCCGGGGAGAATTGCACGACGCACATCCGACAACATTCAAGATAAAATGGAAATCCTCAAGTAGCAACCGAAGCCACACGGAAAAACTTGGAAGACCTCCGTGGACGATGCACGCGAGGAAACGAATGGTATGTGAGAAGTGCTGGGACCAGCGCAGTAGACGTGAAGACGGATCAAATAAAATAAAATAAAAAGTTTTCTCTCAAGTAGAGAATGAAGATTTTACTAGAACTGCTGCTGGAGTCATTCAATGGTGAACAGCTTCATAGATGATCTAGCTAAGGATGTGAGGTCATTTTTTCTCACAGGTTTGATCAAAAGATTTGCAAATGCTGTTCGCTGTTGTTGAATTACTCATAGTTTCGGTCGGATTTCTCTTCTGGTAACATGTCAAGATTGTGATGAGAACTCTTAAAAAAGCAGCTATTAAAGCAGATGTTTTCATTACATAACATATGTTTATAATTAATAATGGTCTGATAAGCGTCTGATTGCTATAATACCGCTTCCGACTGGTCTCCGGGGTCGGTAAATTGCTACCAGACTTGTCTGGGAGGATGATACTGACTGATCCGATACATCGGTAGGTCACCGCGAGTCATTGTTAAGCCAAAATATGCACTCAATCACCTGCAAACGATGCTAGATGAAGACGAATGCCTGACGCATCCCTCGGGGATAGATAAACGCCGAAAACTTTTAGGGCTTTTTACTTCACCGTTTTCAAAGCGCACCTAAGCTTCCGAGTTTTGCTCAGATCCCAGCATCATTCTGGTTACAGTATTCGCTAAAATCTCATCATTTTCATTTTTGCGACTGAATTAAGACGAAAGAAGTTTGGAGAATGAAGAAATTCCACTTGAGGTGAATTATCTATTCAAGAAAACGAGCATGTGCCCAAATCCTATCCGCTGAGGATTATGCGACGGGATGAGTTATGTAGAAATCATATGATGCGAAAATAAGGCCGCTTTGAATTTAATTTAAAATAGCTTGTAGTGAAGTTTGTTCTGTTGAGAACAATTAGAGTCTACGAAGTAAAGTAAAATCTAGCCTTAGTTATCGACTCTTTCAGGGCAACTTCTTGATGGTTTTGGTGATAACGACCAGAGCTTAATTACTGAACAATTTTTAAGTCTTTCGAAGGGAAACGAACTGCCATTGATCGGACTTTTCTTAATTTGTTAAACTTGCCAGGAAACCGTCCGCTGTTACTTCCGGAAGGTTTTTACGGCGCACTATTTAACATTTTTTCATGGGAATGAGAGTAGCATCTCTCATCTTTCAGCTGATCCTAGTTTTGGGCGGAGAAAGTTGCAATTGGATGCAGTACAAAATGATGACGAAGAAAAAAAAAATTAAAGAAGGAGAAAGCCACCGCTTTCACTTTGTGATAATGTCGTCGATCTACAATTGAGATGAGCATATATGAATAGCCGCTTGCGATCTTTTCTTTTCGAAATATTTTCTCTAGCTGATTCTTTAAAGCGTCAGCTTATTCCCCTCTTTTCCCCTAGTTCACCCCCTCCCCCCTTCCTTTTCTCCACTCTCCACCCTCCCTACTTCTTTGCATCAATTGGTATTATTTGTTCATAGTGCACTACCACCAACGCTTGGTGAATGGATCTTTTATCCACAAATGACTTGTGAGCCGTTATTTGATGGCCACATATCGATCTCCCACTTTTGATCATTTATGAGACAATTACGTGGAATTTGATGTGATCTCCGATCTCAAGGGTAGTGTGAAGGCAGCGTTTATGAATACTTTCTGGTTCTACAAAGAACTCTTAAAAAAGCAGCTATTAAAGCAGATGTTTTCATTACATAACATATGTTTATAATTAATAATGGTCTGATAAGCGTCTGATTGCTATAATACCGCTTCCGACTGGTCTCTGTTGTCTTTCTTATACGAAGCATTCTGTGTAATTCTCACAGTTTATTTATTTACCACAAGACATCTGCAATCGTATAGCGTATTATACGTATATCTAAAGTTCATGCATCGACCCGGACAGTGGTTTTCTGGATCCATGCACTTTCTGAAATTATTACGCTAGTGAGTATTGTGTGATTAAAAAGGCGGGCAAAAAGTTCGTATTCAAAGAACGAATGCCGTATATTGACGAACCTAATAAAAGGATTGAATCCACAAACATGAGGTGCCAACGTCCCAGCGTTGAGTATTGGTGGCGATCCCCATTTAGGAACCTTTCCTGACAGAACGTTGTCCTACATTACTTAGATGTTATATCATTCAGTTCCTACTTATGCTGTTGAAAATCTGCTGCTGCCGCTATGTACTACATTCTTCAAGCTGATAAACTGGCCAGATGAAGGTTGTTATTCCAGTAGAATGACCATGCTATCTCAATCTATTCTGGAAGTGCTTTGAAGTGTAAAGGATTGGCTCACCGAATTCGCTCCGTACCAGTGATTTGGGTAATAAGCTCCTTGTGCATTGGCAGTTTCCAGAGTTAGGAGGAATGTGAAAATGGCACAGTTCATTTTATGAATGTGGATGTGGAGTGTAAACACCATCAGTGTCGCAACAGCATAGGTGTAAAACCGGATCAGTGTGTGATTAATTGCCTTGCTCATGATCTGATTCTTCACGACAAGACAGCAGTAAAACAGAATTTTAAGGGTATGTGTTTCCGGTCATAACCAGCTCACTGCTCGATGCACTGCTTTGACCGAACGTTTTGCTTAATTTCTTTTACCGTTTCAAAATTGCACACTTCTTCATCCACTACTTTCGGAATCGTCAAACCTAGTCATTTGTAGCTTCTAATTCTTAGCACGATCTCAAGGGTAGTGTGAAGGCAGCGTTTATGAATACTTTCTGGTTCTACAAGTACGGAGAAAGGAGAAGTTTACATGGCAAGCTGTGGACGTCCATGGACTGTCTTGATCCATTCCCAGTGAGGATGTAGCTCATTCCGTCACCTCTTAGCGTTTGATTTAAGTAACTCCTAGTACTCTATACTTCAATGAGCATTTTAAGTCGAATAATTTAATAAATAATGGTTGCCAGGTCTTTTCAGTCTTCCATGGTCTCTAAATAAATGCTTACATTTTCTTTAGAACTATTCCTTCAATTGCTTGCTATTTTTAAACGTGAATTACATTCTTTCGCTCGTCGTGTGCCTATGAATGTAGTTCTTCACCGCTTTCGTTTTCGGCTTGTGGCATCGTAGGTGTTCCTCCACGTGTGTTTCTCTTCCGTTTTTCTTGTATTTTGACGTAATTTCGCCAACCGTTTGTTAATTCCAGGAAAGAAGCTAACTATTTGTTATATTACCACTAGTTTTCTCTCACATCCCAACGGCTTACCGCCTCATCGTGGTTAGGAGGTGTTCCTGGGTGTGGGACTGTGATATACAGCGGTAGGATTCCCCCTCACCTCCCGACAGGATCTCCCAAGCTGAGAAGCAAATTCGCTCCGTACCAGTGATTTGGGTAATAAGCTCCTTGTGCATTGGCAGTTTCCAGAGTTAGGAGGAATGTGAAAATGGCACAGTTCATTTTATGAATGTGGATGTGGAGTGTAAACACCATCAGTGTCGCAACAGCATAGGTGTAAAACCGGATCAGTGTGTGATTAATTGCCTTGCTCATGATCTGATTCTTCACGACAAGACAGCAGTAAAACAGAATTTTAAGGGTATGTGTTTCCGGTCATAACCAGCTCACTGCTCGATGCACTGCTTTGACTGAACGTTTTGCTTAATTTCTTTTACCGTTTCAAAATTGCACACTTCTTCATCCACTACTTTCGGAATCGTCAAACCTAGTCATTTGTAGCTTCTAATTCTTAGCAAAGTAAAGCTCTTACTCTTCTTAAGTTGCATTTTTTACTGATACGCCGATATGGACAGCTCTGTTGCCCAAACACGTGGACCGTAGGCGTACGATAGTAACAATTCATTGACCAATGCGCTACATCTTAACTGTTAAGTACTTTTTAAAGCGTATCCTATAAAATTTGTTTCTTGCACTCATTAATGGAAGTAAATGGTACGATGCTTAACTAATATCACGAGAATTGTAATGGAATTCACTAGGAATAACTCTACAAACCAGATGTGCATTCAATCACCTTCCATCAATCATCAGCGATTCCTCACAAAGTCGAACGCACAGCGCATCCTTCGAAGGATTATACTTCAAAAAGTGAAATTCTGTTTGCAAATACAGCCGATGTGAGCAGATGATGATGTCGAATAATTTCGGCAATTTCCTATAGCTAAACTCCTCTTCAAATTCACCGGAGTGTCATTTCGTACACCTGTACACAGGCTCGGGCTGTACGAAATAATTTCGACATAATGGTACGTCAGCACTTTTCCAGCTTTTTTCAAAAACATGGAAATCTCCAATGTTGTTCATATTACTTCAAATACAGTCGCAATAGCCAAATTTCTCTCCCAAGACGATGGCAATTTCTAGAGTTGGAACACCCTTAGAACTTCTTTGGATTTTAGTCGACCTTTGTTAATTTGATCCTACTCTATATGAAATTTCACCACCTGACACTATTCTGTTGTCATGATGGGGCACTAAACTATCGTGAGAAATGAATTTATTGTTACGTGCTTTAAACCGTTCAATTGTGTTACTGTACAAACAAATGCTGCTGTTTTTGCAGATGAATGACTTTCTAAAATCCATCAAATGCATTTGCTAAGGAAATATTAGACGTTAATTGAAATCGGAGGTTTATGCAAGTATTTACAGCCTTTCAATGTTTCGATTATCCATTTCTTCGAACACAAAATCGCCAGTACCTCTCGCAACCCTCTCGATATCGTGACTGACTGAGCGCGAAAGGATTACTGCAATAGGTTTCGGCGAACCCTCTGAAAGTAGAACTTTCTTTACCGATGCAAAACTTTGTTAATTCAAACTGATATTATGTTATGATTTCGAACAACTTTTCATATTCGCGGGCCTTGAGTTTTTTTTTAACAGGAAACATCTCATCAAAATCATTTACGACTATCAAAGTGGTATTGCTAGACGGGGTAACTAAACCTGCAGTACTTTATTCGCAGAACTATGAATGGTCAGGAGCTATGAAATATACAAAATTCATGTCCGTACTACCTACAGCTTCTTCACAGCTATGAATTGAAGACGGGATAAATCGTCATTTGCACCTACGTTGTCCTTCACAATCTCTACCAGTATGCATGGTTTTCACAACATAATTTACATATTTCATGGTGCATGAAATGTATCCCAGCGCTAAGTTGTCCTCACGTTTTCTAAGATAAGGCGAAAAAATTGAACTATCTCACTTCTAGGAAAAATCATTACGACTTAAAAATATTTACCAACAATATGCATGTTTCCCTTACTCTACCACGAGAAATTTGCTAGAGCACACAAATCGTCTTTTCTTCCTTTTTTCGAGGCTCGTATCTGGAGCTACGAACAGACAAGTGGGATTTCCTGCACTACAACGCGATCGTTGGTCTCTGTAGCAACCGCAGTTTTTGGAAAGCTTTATTTAAAAAGGAAAGACTTAAGTTGAGAGTAAGATCTTCGAAAAAATGTCTATGCTCTTCAAACTATGAAACGAATTTTGCTGTGTCCAGTCGTCAGATCTCCAACATCTTTAGCTCTTCATAAATTACTCACAGTCGATACTCATTGTAATAAATGTGTTAAACAAGGAAATGCTGCAAGTGCAGGAGAGAAGTGAGTTGGTCACCAGGTTTTTTTTTACAAATTTAAGTTTGCACAAAACAGCTTTTTTCCGACCATGCGAAGCATATCTTGAGAAAAGAAACTATCAGCTTAACAAAGGGATCGTATACTACTGGTCATGGAGAAAGCCTGTGCAACAAAACAAATGATAAGCGCATTAGAATCACTGCGGACGTTAAACAAAATGGCTCGCGCTCCAGTTTTTCGTTTGTCTCATCAGCGTGACTTTATCCTTCGTTTCGCTTCCGTAATTTCAACGAACGTGGAATACATTGCTCTACAGAAGTGCATAGTAATTCACAGGTATTTAAAAAGTGGCACTAAGCCATCAAAAAAACCTAGTTGCGGGAAAAACAAGTGGGTAGAAAATTGTTCAATTTCTTAACACATAGTGGTCGATACGATTTATATAAAAGTCATGAAACAGTATAAAGGGATAAAAGGATGAAGCTCTCGGCGATGGTCAATCCCTGAGGATGCGCCATGTAATCGACTTCACTAAGCATCGTTGGAGATGATTGAATGCATATCTGGCCTTTATAATGACTCGCGGTGGCTTGCCGATGTATCGAGCCAGTGCTGCTATCCTCCCAGACAATTCTGGTACCAATTTGCCGACCCCGGAAGGATGGAGGGCTTGGTGGGCCATGGGCGCAGAGATCGATTCCACGTGCGTGTCGCAGTGGCGCCTCCAACCACTGCGCCACACGCTCCCTTCATGAATTAAACGGTATAATCGCTGTAAAACCCATACCACCCATTTTCTTTCTGCTAGTTTCTTTTACGACACAAAATTTTTCGCTGCATTTTTCCCATTCAGTCGGCACTTTACCACAAGTTAAGTGCAGTGCAGAAGTTAGACGCTCACCGAAAAGGACCGTTCTCTGCGGATTGTAATCTATAAAAAATTGTCTGTTGGTCTCATTCGTCTCGCTGAGAAAAGCAACCACTCAGGCGAAAGGTATTTGACTTCTCTGCTTTGGTCGGTGGGGTGAAAGAGAGCTTTAGTTGCTGTGATTCACACATGACACACTGTCGTGGTGAGAAAATTGACGTTGTTCCATACGCCATCGCTTATACGTTGACATATTTTCATCACATCTTCATTAACCAGTCATTAATAACATCTAGCTAAACGGTGCTCATATTAGGAAGAGAACGACAAAATATTGTCTGTCGAATTGAGATCTGTAATTCAATACTAGTAGTAATTAACAGAATGTGTAGAACAGTTTATTCCAAGGTCTATTTTTCCTAGTGGAAATGTAGTTCGGGGATGGTGCAATTAAACTTCAAAAAATCATAGTAAATACGCAAAACCAGGATCGGTTTATCCCTCCATTTGAGGTGTACTGCTTTATGTAAGAGGCCTCTACTAGTGCTCCTTGTTAAATATCTCCTGGAAATTCAATGCATAGAAATTTCTTACAACGGACCTGTAACTCCTACAGAGCCGTTCAATTGCTCTACTTCGTCGACCGAGTGGAGGCTTTCTTGTGGGTACCACTGGACGGTTGGGTAGTGGAACATGACATCGTTCAGAGTAAATTGGACAAAAAACGACTGCCTGAAATATATGAGCTATTATGTTCCCGGATGCCTTGGCTCTTGTTTCGTCACCGAATTGGTGTTACAAAAAAAATTCCATTTTTACTGTATTTATGTCGTTGTTCACGTTACAAGCACTTTGTTTCTTTTCTGTTACCTATTCCGCTGGAAATTGTATAATTCTCATTCTAAGATCATTGTTTGTACAGAATTCGAGCTGTTATGTGATTTTCGATAGGTTTGTCCGCTCATTGCAGGAGTCACTCGCTGCTGCTGAAAGAATTCTATTGCACGGAACTCCCCTCAATCAACATGTGCCTAGGATGAAGACTTGGAAACGGTATTCAAAGCTATTTTGGGCATTAATATTGTGAAATAAATATCCTTTGAGTAGTCAAGCTAACACAATAGATCGATAAAAAATGTTTACTCGGCCATCGTTTTGATGTCTTGGTCTTCCTAAGAGCAGATGATCCCTGTCCATGGTCCGCACTCGTTCGTGTTCTCAACGTGGCGTCTTCGTCGTCGTATCAAATCTGAGGCAAACTCAATCGGCAGCACTTTTTTGTTGTTGTGGGCAATGGTTGTCCGCAAAAAGACGAAAAAAAGTGCTAGCAGAATTAACATTTCTATCAATCCCGTACGATACGATGGGGCGCGTGTGGCGCAGTGGTTGGAGGCGCCACTGCGGTGCAACACACGTGGAATCGATCCATGCGCCCATGGCCCACCAAGCCTTCCATCCCTCCGGGTTCGGCAAATTGGTACCAGACTTGTCTGGGAGGATAGCAGCACTGGCTCGATACATCGGCAGGCCACCGCGAGTCATTGTAAAGGCCAGATATGCATTCAATCACCTCCAGCGATACGTAACGAAGTCGAATGCATGGCGCATCCCTCAGGGATTGATCAACGCCGAGAGCTTTATCCTTTATCCTTTATCAATCCCGTGTCAGGTTACTGATCAAAGAAGTATTGATTATTAATGCCGAGGTTAAACTGAACTGAAATGACAGATGGTTTTAAAAAAATATTCATTTACAACTTGCTATGCTAGCTAACATAGTACTGACAGCTGCAGAATGGATTGTCCGCTGGAAAATGAATCATTGTTGAGACACAGTCATTATCAGCAACAATCACCCTTTACAAAAGAATGCTGCCCGATGAGGCTGCCTCATTCGATCGGTGATTCAATGAAGGGGATTCGACAGATACGACAAACATACGAACACGAAAACCACATTGGGAAGACGAACGAGAATGGGCTAACGACTTAGATCATCGGCTCTAAGGAACACGAAATCTTTGAAACCTTAGCCGAACAAACATCTCTGTCAACTTCGTGCTATCTCAATAAGCAAGGGGTTACTAATTATTAATTCTGAAGTTAGCTGGCGATCGCCTGAAAAATATTGATTTTTAACAATAAAATCAAGACCCCACGATCGACATTCTATTAACCTCGGCATTGGAGTATGAATACGTTGTTTTCCCGTTCAGCAATAGCAAAGCAAGAGCCTGGAAGGGTATACTGATGTACAATTTATTAGGCCAAACACTTCAATAACACTTACAGTAAGACGAAAAACTCTATGGCAATTACATGATCAATAGCTTCTCGAAAAACTCACCGCTTTTTTACATGACTTCCAATGAGAAAGGCAAGAACAGCTGATTATAGCCGCATATGGGTGGTGACTGCCCCACCCCACATCAGAAATTGATCCGAAGACACGGGGCCAGGTCGCGTGTGACCTCTGAGCATTCCTCCCTGTTATTCATTGCGAAATTTTTGGCATTTATCGAAAAAGCCTCAAGGAGTTTGGGCGTTGGTATCTTAGCCTCCTATGCTAAGATAGTGACTTTTATGTCAAAATCTTCTGCTATGTTTCTGCGTCTTATGTGCCTCTAGTGGGGTACTTTGTCTGGCTTTTCGTTCTCCATCTAGTTGTTCTTTTATACGGTTACACAAAGGTCTGCCCGTTTCGGGATTATATTCGTTTTCGCAAGTAACACAAAAAATTAGGTATATCGCAGCTGAGCTCATGCAGTCACCGTCCTTGTCAAAAGGGAAAATTACGCAATTTTCTGTTTCACATAGACGGTCATATAGGCGATTACGAACTAACTGTCGACGCAGAGTATTCGGTGGTATTTCAATTATCGCTACCAATTCCTCTACACCTGCCCTTTTTAGGCATCGCTTCATCGCTACACTTATTTCATCGCTAATAAAGGACAATATAAACGGGACTTTGTTTCGGCCAAATCGTTCCTTTTGGAGCGTCGCTCTCTTTCTAAACTTATCTCGTGCAGTAACTACTTCGTAGCCATTGGAGATGGCTATTTGCCGAGCCAAGTCGCGTGATTCTTCCTTTAGTTCTCTGGTTGCGCACACATAGGTAGCTGTTCGAAACATATTTCTCCCAAGCACCCTCTTTTTGTGTGATGGGTGGGAAAAGAGGAAATGAGCCAGGATGTTCTTGTTACTTGGTTTTCGGTACCACTTTGCCACGTAACTGCTACTCGATAAGTTGATTTCAACGTTAAGAAATGGAAGCCAGGTCTCTTTCGTTTCCTCCCGGGTGAATTGAATATACTCAGATTGCTCAATAATACAGAGCATTTGTCCATCTCCTGCTGAGTAGAGAAGATGACAAAGCAGTCATCTATATATCTACAGTAGATTGGCGGCCGGAGGTCGATAACCGGGGCTTCTATTTTAGAAATGAACACAATGGCGAGAGTTGGTGCCAACCGCTGCTCCATTACTAACTCTCATATCTGCGCGTAGTATTCCCCAGATCATCTGAAGGTCGAGCCGTTTAGACAATCTTTTAGTAGAGCCATAAGCTGCTGAATAGGCAGGCCATGCATATTTATTCTTCCTTCGTGATCAACAAGAAACTAGACGCGAGATCACCAGCTAATACTAACTTATGTATTTTAATAAGTAAGTATAAAATAGGACATGTTCGTCGATCTACTTTAAAATGCGAAATAACGGATAGTTTTAAGCCCGCCGCCTTTGCTGCTGCGACCCATTCATTTGTTAAGTTTTCGGTATTGACTTTTGTATTCCTTTTCAGACGATGGGCAGCAAAAGATAACATCACTAACATGTTCTCCCGGTATGTTAACATCTAACTGCGAAGAACAACTACGAACGCTCTCCCTTCATCACTAACCGATAGTCTAATGGTCACTGAATTTGTTAATTCTCTAATTTCTCGCATGCAACATTTTTGCGCAGATGTGAGGCTAGAGATATACTTTCTATCGCGATAATGGAAAAGGATTTTGAGAACATCGTCCGAAAACATGCGAAACTTCGTATCAATTTCGACATGGGGTACTGCTGTCTGAAGAACGCTCTGGGGAAAGGAGATGGTGGTAATAGCGCCGTTTCTTCGTTTTCATATTTATTCAATGTTTCTTTAAAACATTAAATAAAAATGAAAACCAATTTTTATTAAACATTTGGCCGAAATAAAGTCCCGTTTATGTTGTCCTTTATTAGCGACGAAATAAGTGTAGCGATGAAGCGATGCCTAAATAGAGCAGGTGTAGAGGAATTGGTAGCGAAAACTGAAATACCACCGAATACTCCGCGTCGACAGTTAGTTCGTAACCGCCTATATGACCGTCTAGGTGAAGCAGAGCGCGTGTGGCGCAGTGGTTGGAAGCGCCAATGCGAAGCGCACGTGAAATGCGCCTATGGCCCGCCAAGCCTTCCATCCCTCCGGGGTCGGCAAATTGGTACCAGACTTGTCTGGGAGGATAGCAGCACTGGCTCGATACATCGGCCGGCCACCGCGAGTCATTGTGAAGGCCAGATATGCATTCAAACACCTCCAACGATGCTTAATGAAGTCGAATGCATGGCGCATCCCTCAGGGATTGATCAACGCCGAGAGCTTTATCTTTTATGTGAAACAGAAAATTGCGTAATTTGCCCTTTTGACAAAGACGGTGACTACATGAGCTCAGGTGGTATATGCCTAATCTCTTGTGGTACTTGCGAAAACGAATATATTGGCGAAACGGGCAGACCTTTGTGTAACCGTATAAAAGAACACTTAGATGGAAAACGAAAAGCCAGACAAAGTACCCCACTAGAGACACATAAGATGCAGAAATATAGCAGAGAAGATTTTGACATAAAAGTCACTATCTTTGCACAGGAGACTAAGACATCAACGCGCAAACTCCTTGAGGCTTTTTGGATAAATGCCAAAAATCCCGAAATGAATAGCAGGAGGAATGCCCAGAGGTCACACACGACCTGGCCCCATATCTTTGGATCAATTTCTGATGTGGAGTGGCGCAGTCACCAACCATATGCGGCTATAATCAGCTGTTCTTACCTTCCTCATTGGATGTCATTTGAAAAAGCGGTGAGTTTTTCGAGAAGCTGTTGAACATGCAATTGCCACTGAGTTTTTCGTCTTTTTGTAAGTGTTAGTTGAAGCGTTTGGCGTAATAAATTATGTCAGTATACCCTTTCAGGCTTTGAAGAAGCCGAAGGCGCCGAAACGTCAGCTATCGTATCCTAATAAATTCTACAGTAGCAACCTCGTGTCTGCGTATTGAAATAAAACATCGAATTCTCGCTGGATTGTCTTTTAAATGTCATGTGTGTAAATGCTTTAACTACTCAAGTTTTAGGTGTGGCAAATCGCTGCAAATCAACAAGATCAGCATGGAAAAACTACCATCACACACAACCAGCGAACTCTTCGCTACAACGACAGATATCCCCGTTCACCTACGGAAAACCCAGAGGAACACCGGCAAGCCTAGATCGTTCTCTCTGCACACCGAATCTCCATGGGGGCCCCTTAGCTAACAAACACGAGGACCACGCTTTTAGCCTTTTTATTAGGAAACAGTTATAGGTACTTTGCAATTGGTTCGATCCCGCGCCCCACGCTCATTAAGCCTTCCATCTCTCTGGTGTAGGCAAATTAGTGCCAAACCTGCCTAGGGGGGAAACAGCACTGAACTGATACATCGGTAGGCCATCGCAAGTCAATGTAAAAGCCAGATTTCTATTCAGTCACCTTTATAGATGCTTGGTGAACTCGAATGCATGGAGCATCCTTCAGGGCTTGATCGACGCCGAGAGCTTCGTCCTTTTATCTAGTTTTATTAGAATAAAAAGAGAAGGGCGCGTGTGGCGCAGTGGTTGGAGGCGCCACTGCGGCGCGCACGTGAAATGCGCCTATGGCCCGCCAAGCCTTCCATCCCTCCGGGGTCGGCAAATTGGTACCAGACTTGTCTGGGAGGATAGCAGCACTGGCTCGATACATCGGCCGGCCACCGCGAGTCATTGTGAAGGCCAGATATGCATTCAAACACCTCCAACGATGCTTAATGAAGTCGAATGCATGGCGCATCCCTCAGGGATTGATCAACGCCGAGAGCTTTATCTTTTATGTGAAACAGAAAATTGCGTAATTTGCCCTTTTGACAAGGACGGTGACTACATGAGCTCAGGTGCGATATGCCTAATCTCTTGTGGTACTTGCGAAAACGAATATATTGGCGAAACGGGCAGACCTTTGTGTAACCGTATAAAAGAACACTTAGATGGAAAACGAAAAGCCAGACAAAGTACCCCACTAGAGACACATAAGATGCAGAAATATAGCAGAGAAGATTTTGACATAAAAGTCACTATCTTTGCACAGGAGACTAAGACATCAACGCGCAAACTCCTTGAGGCTTTTTGGATAAATGCCAAAAATCCCGAAATGAATAGCAGGAGGAATGCCCAGAGGTCACACACGACCTGGCCCCATATCTTTGGATCAATTTCTGATGTGGAGTGGCGCAGTCACCAACCATATGCGGCTATAATCCTTGTATTCGGACAGGTAACATGCGAAGAGCCGAGCCAGTGTGTTTACGAGGACTGGCGGAAGTTCTTCAGATGTTCTGGTCTTATCCTGTCCGGACTTGGAGCGGTTCGATTTTTCACCGACGAAATGGCATGTCGGATTTCGGAAGGGACAACAGGTGGTACAACTTATCCATCCTCTCTTATTTCATAAGACGGGAGGTGGACGGGGCTATCGAAGAGATCTGAGTAGTATACGTGGATGATTTTCTCCATTGCTTTTCTGGACGCTGTTATTGTTTCGTTTGTGCGTCGGAGTGCAATCACCTCGGTCTTGTTATTGGCGAGGCTTCATTACCTTCCTCATTGGATGTCATTTGAAAAAGCGGTGAGTTTTTCGAGAAGCTGTTGAACATGCAATTGCCACTGAGTTTTTCGTCTTTTTGTAAGTGTTAGTTGAAGCGTTTGGCGTAATAAATTATGTCAGTATACCCTTTCAGGCTTTGAAGAAGCCGAAGGCGCCGAAACGTCAGCTATCGTATCCTAATAAATTCTACAGTAGCAACCTCGTGTCTGCGTATTGAAATAAAACATCGAATTCTCGCTGGATTGTCTTTTAAATGTCATGTGTGTAAATGCTTTAACTACTCAAGTTTTAGGTGTGGCAAATCGCTGCAAATCAACAAGATCAGCATGGAAAAACTACCATCACACACAACCAGCGAACTCTTCGCTACAACGACAGATATCCCCGTTCACCTACGGAAAACCCAGAGGAACACCGGCAAGCCTAGATCGTTCTCTCTGCACACCGAATCTCCATGGGGGCCCCTTAGCTAACAAACACGAGGACCACGCTTTTAGCCTTTTTATTAGGAAACAGTTATAGGTACTTTGCAAGATTCATATGTTTAGGCTTTGCTGCGTTTCGGGCTAGAAATGCTGGGCTGGTTCTCTGCTTGTATGACTGTTCTGCGAAAGGACACGCGTTGCACGTCAGCAGTGAACTCCGAGCAACCCTCCTAGGTCACGGTGAAGCAGCAAACCATTAAGAGAGTAGCGTATATTTTCGGAAAATAAGGCAATGTCTTTCAAAAACACTCACTTTTTGGCCGAATCTAAATGGATTCGGACAAACAAAGAGATATCGATTCATGAATTCCTCACAGAATTTCGTGAAATTTATGCGTTTCTTCTTTTTATTCTCAGGTCTGAAATGACGTCTAATGTGAGAATCCATAACTGTTGAGAATGAAATTGAAACAATGTAAAAAGAATAATAACTAAGATCCTGCTTAGATTGCCAGGTTGTAAAATGGAGAAATGGATAGTAGGAGAAAGATAGGCGAATTAGTCAAACATTAGCACAACAGAAACAATACAGATCTTGTAACACCATTCGTTCATTGGATGAAAAAACGTAGCTCCAGCGACGAACTTTGTGGTGGCTTGAGAGCTTATGATACGCAAAAAAATGGACTTGATAACTTGATCAAGTAAGAGGCTTCTTTATTTGTAATCTAATTTTCCAAACATGATCATCAATTGCACTACCATGCCATGTGGTACTTACGTTCTGGTAGTGGCTCTTTCGTTATTTTCTTCTGAGTCGACATCAATAGGCGCCAATTCTCTTATTAAAGCTGTCCTACAAGTATTTTTGTTGGATTTTTTCTTCTTTGACGGTAATTGATTAATAATGAGTGTCACTGGTATTAAAGAGCAAAAGCGACCGCTTAAGAATCAAGATATGTTACTGACGGAACAGTAGCCTGGTCCGGTTCATCCTTTGGAATGCGGAAGCAAATGTTTTCAAACGCTTGACAGAATTCACTTTCCTTATCATCCAGCTTGCGCTGACTGGTCATGGCGCATACTTTAACGTATTCCAGACGCAGTTCTCCACAGGCTTCCTGAAAAACAGTAGTTTTTTCGTTATTGGGCTAAATGCCTGTCCAGCTCAACATTTCTTCATAAGGTCTAACCGAACAGCGTTTTTGCCTTGCCAACCATATTATTCTAAAAATGTCGTTTTCAAGAATTTTCATCGTGGTTTGCGTTCGTTAACCTATGGGAATGACGGAGAGAAGAGAGAAACAGAAATATTTTTGCCTCTATTCTTATCTTTTGCACAATGAAAAAGTGATCATGAGGAACATGGTTCGTGCAGCCGCTCGTGTGTGCGCACGCAGAAAACCGAAGATGGAATTCCTGGACTTGGCTCGAAAAAGCCATTTTCAATTGTTTTGAAACGGTAAATACTCGAAATAGGCTTAGAGGAAAGGCCACAACCCAAAACGAGCCCAGTGGAGACAGGGTCCTGTTCATTCTGCCCTTCATTTCCAACAATAGAACTGAAGCGAGGAAACGTTGCTTAACAAGGGCCGATTTAGTGAAATCGGTAACAATAACTGACGTACTATTAAACGTTCTAGGACTCCAGCTAGCAGTTTGTTTCACAATCCATGTGAAATGCAAAACTGCATAATGTTCTCTAACGGTAAAGATGCCGACTGCATGAGTTCGGTCACGGTGCACCTGATCTCTTGTGAAGGTTGTGGGGACGAATACATTGACGAAGTGGGTAGGTCAATTCTGTTTCTATATAGAAGAACACCTAGATGATAGGTGTAAAGTCGAACAAAGTACGACACTAGACGCGCATGAGACAGAGACATAACGAAGAAGGTTTTGAGGTAAAGATTAGTACTTTCGCACAGTAATCCGAAATGCCAGCAAACTTTCGAGGCGTTTTTTTGTGCTCACGCGTGATCACGCGCCATCTGCCACATCCTTTTTTGGTATGGGTCGTACACAATTCTCACATACCATTCGCCGCCAAGGTGTTCCGATCACTGATCCCTGGTCATTTTTCTCATCAGGCGATTTCCTCAAAATGTTGCTAGTATTATTTCTTTAAAGACGACTGCGAGCGAAATTAGGGAAATTGATTCCGATATTCAGTGGTAAGTCATGAGCGTTCTTAGGAAATACAGAATTTATGGCTCGATTTGAGCCCAGACCAATCGCTGCCCACGAACTTTGATTGATCTGGTTTTCAAATTTCAGAACCACGTAGAGGTTACGAAAACGGGCGACAGTTTCTGCAAAACGCTGCGAGCTCGGACGAAGTCATTTGGGAATCGCAGCTTCGACCATTACTGCTGCTCTTCTCTCTTCAAGATCTTCTTTTATCGCCTGTCTGCATTGTTTCGCAAGCTCGGACGTTAGTTCGCGGTTGCCTGCAGCTCATGCGATTCCACGCTGGCGTACTAGCTCGAGAGTTTCTGGAGACAGACGTCTCTTTGTGACTTTCGAACTTTCATCTTTCATAGCGCATACGTCTATCGTTGACGGTGAGGCTTCTGGAATTGCGAGTTATCATGGATGGTCTTCGCCGCCATGATAAACTCAGAGAGCCGCCCATCCTGTTCGTTCCTTTCTAATCCGTAGGTCCCAATGTGACGTTCCTCAGACGTTCTTCTTGGTCCAGTCTTGGCATTGAAATCTCCAATGATGACCTTGAAGAACGTATAGTCTTCTCTGTAGAACTCCTTCAAGTCCATGTAGAACGCTTCGACTTCTTCTTCGTCATAGTTTGATGTTGGCGCGTAAACGACGAAGATTGTCAAAGCCGGTGTTGATCCACATCTTCTTAATCGTAAACATCCGATTCGGGTTGTAAGCTGTTCGGATGAATCGATGTTCATGGACAAATTCGTGTTGACGAGAACGCTGACACCGCCTACTCCTCTAATATCGCATGTTCCGAGGAACAGTTCTTCTCCAGTGTCATAGACGGCGTTGTATGGGTGGCGTTCTCTCGTCTCGCCCAAGCCGATGACGTCGTACCTCATCATTATTACTTGCATGAGCAAGTCTTCTAGGACTCGGATGCAAGTGTACGTACATTGTAGGTACAGATCGTCACCATAGTTCTTCATCCAGGCAGCTTCCATTAGCCCTGAGATTTTAGCAGCCTCTCCGTACTCGTCGTACGCAACGCTGCGAAACTGAGGGCTCTTTCGGGGTCAGGGGAATGAGGCCTGCTTTTTTCCGTGTTTAGCATTTTGACACCCACGTATAGCTTGCTGGGCTCTGAACGTGGGGGCTGAGTATACTCAAGGGTAGCATGCCAGGCTCTCCCAGAGTGGACATGGAGCTTATTTGTTGGAGGCGACTCCTAACCGCCTCCCGTATACTTCCTTGTCACTTGATTGCAGGCTTTTGGCCGAATTGACTCGTAGAATACAATCCGCATAAAGCGTGAACGCACCCACACACGCATGCATGAATACGCCTAGCAAATACAGAAAGTATGTGCCAAATCGGCGCAGCAGAAACAGGGAGTCCATCCCCTGGATCCACCTGCGTCTCAGGGAAGCAAAGGTCGCTTTTGGTCCGCGATTAACCCCCTATCTGCCAGCTGGGGACGCGCCACGTAGCCTTGCGACTAACCGGCTCGAGATCCCTCATGTGAGGAGATCCGTGGCATTTGGTAAACAGTAAACCAAATCCCACCAAAAGCGCCTAGTGCTGTTTTCATTCAGTAGTAGTGAACCAATGATCTGAGAAAAAAAAGGGAAAACAGT